>JAJPUD010029049.1:0-14189 GCA_023553655.1 Myrmecobius fasciatus
AGAGAGAACAAGATATTTTCTGTGTTCTAGAGTGAATTTATTGACTAATTTGAGGGGAAGGAATTAATGAAGAGTAAATCCTCCTTGGTTCAAATCCTTCATTTGTCACATTTTTAATGTGACATGGCAAAGTCACAACTCTTATTTTTGCTTCTATAAAATGAGGGATTTGGACTACATGACCCCAATTCCCTTCAGCCCTAAGTCTGTGATTCCATTTATTATTTGTGTGTGCGTAAGCAAGCCACTTTTGCTTTGCATTTCAGTTTCCTTAATCTGTAAGTCACTCTCAGTTTCAGTTTCTTTGCCATAAGGAGGATGACAAACATTTGCCTTACCTGTCTGATAGGACTGTGGTGAGGTGAGCACTTTGTGAAGCTTTCAGCAGATTCTTACTCATTTTTCCCCAAGTGTGCCACTTGAATTCCCATCTTTACACATTTGCTCAAGCTGCTCTCCTTGTTCAGGATGTCTGCATCTCTCTTTTTGACCAAGTCCTATTCTTTTCTTTTCTTTTTTCCTTTCCTTTTTTTTTCCTGAAGCAATTGGGGTTAAGTGACTTGCCCAGGGTCACACAGCCAGGAAGCATTAAGTGTCTGAGGTTAAATTTGAACTCAGGTCCTCCTGGCTTCAGGACTCGTGTTTTATCTACTACACCAACTAGCTGCCCTTTATTTATATTTGGGTTTTTTAAAATTCTATTCTTTTGGGGGGGGAATTCAAACCCAATTTCTCTAGGAAGGTTTTCTTGACCGTTCCAGCCCTCAGTGACCTCTAGTGCTGTGTCAATCCAAATCACAGACTTTCTGTCCTTCATGAATGGGAGTATATTCTTATCTAAGAACCCTCAACTGGACCATAGATTCAGAGCTGGAACAAACTTTCTGATCAAGTGCCCTTGATTTACAGGGGAGGAACCTGAGGCCCAGAGAGAATATAAATTCAATGCTAATAGGGATTGTTTTATTCTTTTTATTTGCATCCCAGGTACCCCACCCAGTGCTTAGCACATGACTATTGCTATTTAATCATTTCAGTCATGTCTGACCCCATTTTGGGGTTTTCTTGAAACTGATACTGGAATGGTTTACCTTTTTTTTCTCTAGCTTATTTTAAAGATGAGGAAATTGAGGCAGAGTAAAGTGACCTGCTCAGGGTCACACAGCTACTAAATGTCTGAGGTTAGATTTGAACTCAGGTTTTCCTGATTCCAGGGCCAGCATTCTATCCACTATCACCTGACTGCCCTTGGCAATAATAGATATGCTGAAATACTTGATTGGTTGGTCCAGGTCAGGCATGTAGTTAAAGATCAAAGCTGAAATTTGAACTTTGGCGCCTACTACCTTGGAGGCATCTGGGCAAGTCACTTAACCTCTGTTTGCCACAGTTTCCTCAAATATAAAATGGTAGAACCTACCTTGTAGGATCAAAGATAATATTTGTAAAGCCCTTAGCAAGGATCTAGCACCATGGGTACTTTATAAATATTTAATCCCTGCTCCCTGCCACTACTTTGGTCTTTTATTTTTGGAGGGGAGGATAAGGCAGATCCATGATGCCTTTGGTATAGTCAACTTTCCATGAAAAAACTTCCTCTCCCAATGGAAGACATCTCCTGCTCTTTAATTTATGTTTAGCAGCTGCTTGAGGGCACTAAGAGGTTAAGTGCCTGATTCTATGTTTCAGGCTCAATTTGAATCCAGATCTTTCTGACTCTGGGGCTGCCTTTCATGTTACCTTGTACTCTTACTGGTCTTTCATGTTTTTGTCTTGCTTCTCCAAGTATATTCAAAGCTCCTGAAGCACAGGGGCTATACTTGCATCCTTCTGTATCCAGAACCTCCTAGAGTGTTCAGCACACCCAATGAATGCTGGGGATCCTGATAACCACCAGAGGCAGGAGGAGCCACGAGGGTCATCCTACTGGCTGAAGTGTCTGGCAGTTTTCATCTTCTTGGGGTGGAGCCAAATTTTCCAGGGAGAAAGGCTACCTGGCTCTCACTGCCTGGCATCCTGGTCAAATTAACCCTACCTCTGCTTCATATACCATGTGGGCTAAGCAGACTCAGTGGCTTCCTCGTTTTCCCCAATAATGCTATTTCTAGAAAAAGCTTCTAAGCCTGCAGATCCTATAATTTGACCTAGAGTAGGACAAGCTTAAAGCTTGTGAAGAAATCAGTTCAAATCTTCCTCAGACCTTTTCTAACTATGTGATTTAGTGAGTCACTTAAACCTCTCGGTGCCTCAGTTTCCCTATCTGCAAAATAAATGAGTTTGACTCAATGATCCATAAAGTTCCAACTCTAAATCTAATGACTTGGATACTTGCTCTTCCATCTGCTTCCACCCCTTCTGACCCAATCTGGTGCTGAACTTTGGTCTTACTAGTTAGTAGCAGCCTAGACCTGCTCAGTTCTCCAACATAAGCCATCATCCAGCCCCATTTCAGGAGGCAAGGTAGTAAGGTGAAGAATGGGAGCCTCTAATCCACCCCAGATTTTGGAAGAAAGATAAGTTAGGTTGGGGCGACAATGCAGCATGGCACTTATGAAAGAGAATTCAGGACCCATAGAAGACCCTTCTTGATCCCTACCCATTTATCCACACTAAGCCTACTTCCCTTATCCAAGGTCCTGAATCAGATGTCTCAAGCACCTGAGACAATTCCCAGCACTGTGGAGTCCTCTCTCACTATAGATCCTGCTTTGGGTTTAGAGGCTGGGGTGCAGGCTTCCCTGCACCCTTTTGAGAGGGGTTAGGTACTATGGGTGTGGAATATTGGATAAACTGTCCAACATGGGTGATGCTTTAGTTTTGCTGACTGATTTTTCTACTATGTTAATCTTTATTCTGAAGCCCACTGGTGAGGACAGTGGAGAGAAATATATTTGTAAATCAAGTTGATTTAAACACATAAGATATTAATGAAAATGAGACTGTAAAAAAATTGGGGTTTGAGGTAAAATCAGGGTACCCTAACCTCAGTTTGATATCTGAGGGCCTCATCTTGGGGTATCCCAGTCTAGAAAAACTGAGAGATGGGGCATAGAAACTCTGGTCTCTTTTCATAGTGTCCAGATGGCAGCCAGGGCTCAAGTTCTGAGCTAATAGGGAGTGGGCTGCCCTCCTTTGCCAGGCTTCTGCCCCCATCCCTGCTGCCTGTGCCACAAGCTTACTCTTTGCTACCTACAGGCATCTGCCCCCTCCCACCTGAACCCCTGGGGGAAGCTGGGCTGCAGTTGCTATAGAGACTTTCAGCTGGTTAGCCACTGCCAAGCATATGGCTCTCCACACAACTTGCTGAGGGTAGGGAGGGACAGAGGATGCTGCTATTTCTGTTAGTATTCCAGCCCACAGGGTCAGCTTCATCTGCCACTGCAACCAGCACTCCTCAGGTATAGGGGCAAAGACCGTCCAAGCAGTGATCCAAAGAGGCAGGACTCCTGGTTAAAACTCCCTACTGTTCATCTTTTAACTGGAGCTAAGAGTATCATGTAACAGGTAATGAGTGCTCAAGGCAAGCAGAGCTTAGCACTGAATTGGGGGATGGTGAGCACTGGGATCTCCATCAGGTTTGAACTGTAGTCTTCTAACACCCACCTAGTAGCAGAACACTTGGGGGTGCCATGGTGAAATAGGAGAGAGAAGACAGCTTCGCCTCATATGTAAGATCTCAAGAATATCCCTTTCAATCTGAATTTCCAAGGGAAAACCCAATGGGAAAGAAATCAAAGAGCTAGAAGGGACTTTAGAACCCACTTTTTATTTTACAAATGAGGAAACTGAGGCATAGAGGGATTAGGTGATCTGCCCAAAGTCTCTCAGGTAGTAAATGCTTCAGAAATGGGATTTGAACCTGGCTCCTATGTTGCTGTTCTTCTTCATCCTTTGTTTTTGAAGAAGACCAGTGAGGTGATGTCTTTCTTTCTCATGAGTTAGGTTTAAGTGAGACAGAGCTATGAGGAGTCTAGGACACCAGCACCATACCAGGAACCATTAGGATGAAAAAAAATGTTAGAAAGCAAAGATTTAGGGAGCTCAGAGTAAATTTCTAGAGATCATTCAGGCAAGACCCTTTCTTGGCTAGAAGAGGGAAGGAATGACCCCTGGCAATCCCTTCCAGGACCATGGACTCCATTCTTAGGAGAGTGTAGATACTTCTACTCTGTTAGCTACAGGTTGAACTGGAAAGGAAGAGATAAGAGTCTTATTCTAGAGGTGGCCAAGGATGGAACAAAGCAGGAAAGGTCTCCCTCCCTTTCTCCCTCCCACTGGCCCCTCTGTTTTCTGTCTGGTTATTTCTGAGTTGGGAGCACAGAGCAGGGCTGCCTCCACTCAGAATGAGCATCTCTATGGTAACTGAGGTGTGTGCTCCCCCGGCTCGCAGCAGGGAAGCTGGTTTTCTGCTCCAGCTTTTGGGGGAATTCACCCTTGCTGGCTCATCCCAAAAGCCAGAAACAAACCCTCCTATCTAGACTTAGATGGAAATAGGAGAGCAATTCCTCCTCAAATTATGGGGATGGGGAAGTGAAATCCATGATAGGCAACTGACTTCTTTTCCTTTCTTGTCTCCTCCCCAGTCCCTTCCTTCCCTACCTCCCATCCTGCACAAAATTTCTCAGGAACATAGTACAAGGAGCCAGTCTTGATCCATATATCAACAGGCTTTTATCTACCTCCAGGGGAGTTGGGAGCAGTCCAGGAAAAGAGAAAGCTCACAAGTGTGCTAAGATGATCACTCTAGGCCATGGAAGCATAGAGCTCAGAGCTTTGCATAGATTGTTTAGTAAATTGGTTTTTTACTTGATTCCATGAGACCAGAATTCTGTAGTATAAGCTACTTAAATCTCTCTGGGGGATCAATTTTCTTAACTTCTCAGAATACAGGTCCCAAATCCCCCATCAGCCTCAGGCTGGGCACTTCATTTGCTCACATTTGCCTTCTCCCTCCCCAAACTCTTTCCCAATATTTCTTTCTTCTAGCTTGGACAAAAACAGCTTCAGCCCAGGCTGTGAAGGCCATGGCCCAAGCAGAGAGCCACTAAACATAGCTGGGCAATGGGGTGATTAGACCACCCAAACCTAGTTACAGAACTCTGAATGGCAGTAACTAAGCCCAGAAATAAAGGAAAACTGTTCTCACATATTTTATAGTTTTATGGCCATATATGTAAATGGCAAGAACCAGGGTTAGAGTTGTTGTTCCTAACCATTAGACTTCTTGAAGAATAGAATGGACTTCATGGGAAGATAGCAGGAGGTTCTACCCTCACTGGAGGTCTACTTATACTGTTTTTTTTTCTTTAGAATCTGGTCATCTAGAACTTATAAATAGCTTTTTTTTCCAAACTAGAGAAGTTTTATCTTAAAAAAATCAGTCCCTTTCTTTCCACTAAGCAAGAAGGTCAAATTTTCTTTAGGTTTACTGTCTTTTTGGAGGGCAGAACTTTGCCTGTTGCCAAAGGTGTTTCTCTTCCACTAGCACTCAACCTCATTCCTTCCATTGGCCACAGATTCTGTCCTGTCCTGTCTAGAGCTTCAATGCCTCAAAAGAGAGACACAGGCCAGATTGACTCATTCACTGCCTTCCCCTGTGTATGGTGCAGGATGACTTTATTATCTAACATCATATCCATTTTTACTAGTTAGTTGACCTTCTGACATGTTGGCCACCAGGCCAGGAGAAGCTGACCTTCTTCCTTCTGACAGCAAGTTGGCCACCAGGCCAGTATGACCTGCCTGGGGAAATTCTGGCAGGTGAGGAGGATGCCTCTAAGGAGCTAAAAGGGAGCCTCAAGCTCTCAGGGGTATTAAAAATCTTTGGCTGTCCAGATTCTATGGAAGGAGAAGGTCAACAGCAGCATTACTCCCTCCCCCTCCCTCTCAACCCTTCTTCCCACGCATTTATGTTTGAAACTTCCTGCATGACAAGGTAATCGTGTCTCCAGTGGCCCTGCCCCCAGAAAGACTGGGGAGGGACTGCCAGGCTGGTTAGCTGCTGTCCTTCTCTCCAGCTGCCACGTAGGATGGCTGGGAGCTGTCCAGAGTACTGGATTCTGGACTGTCAGGCTAGTGGCTTATTCTATGCTAGAATTCCCTTATCCTTCATTAACTAATCCATCCATTCATCTATACATTTACTGAACAGCCATTATTAAACGCAGATTGAGAGTGAAATGTTGTGCTAGTATGGGGAGAGAAAGTGCAAATTATTGGCAGAGCTAATTGTCCTGATATCATGCATAAAGGGATCTGGAGACTGTCAGCCTCCTAAGGTCTAGTAGAAAGAGCACTGCATTGAGTCAGAAAATCAAGGCTAAAATCTCACTCTGACATTTACTACTTGTGCAACCTTGGACAAACTTCCTGGGCTTCAGTTTGTTCATCTGAAAAACAAAGGGGCTGTTTGATTGTATGAAGAGGGAGAATTCTCTTCATAGGCTCATTATAGATTTAAGGCTATCAAAGAGTGAAGATTTCATCTAGTTCAAAACTGAACCTCTGTATGTGTATGTGTGTGTGAGGGACCCCAACCCCTTCTGAGAATAATGTATTTAAATGCATAAAATTATGACAAAGGGAACAATTATATTAAACTTATCCAGATATTTCTTTAAAATGTTAATGAATTCTAAGTATCCCTGATCAAGTCTAACCATGTTTATTTTACAGAGGAGGATCCAGAAATTCACCTGGTGAGTAATAGAGGAAGAACTGAGCCCCTATCTTTAGATTTCAAATTCATCCTTCTCTCCAGCACACCACTGCCTGCTTTTATCTGGGGAGATTTTCTTCTCTATAGTCCCATAGACGTTCTCCTGTAAATGACTACTTTTTTTCTGACACAATTGGGGGTAAGTGACTTGCCCAGATCAAACAGTAAGTATCAAGTATCTATGGTTGAATTTGAACACTGATCCTCCTGACTCCAAGACCAAGGCTCTCTTCACTGTGCTATCTCATTGCCCTTTACAAATAAGCCACTAGAGATTGTGTACCTGGTCTTTGTGAGAAAGTGTGGAAGAAAGGAGGAGATGCTTATAGCATGAGGGCAGGAGAGAGAACTGGCATCGAGGAAAAGGGACTAGGATGTAGCAACTCTGTGAGCCTAGCCTGCTCAGGGGCATTGAGCCAAGGATTCAACTATGTGTGACTTTCTAGGAAGGACTGAATGCTCAGGGCCAGTTCCCCAGTGTAGATCAATTCTACTTGTGACCTTGAGCTGTAAGAATTTAGACTCTTCACTTGCCAACAGAACTGAAATCTCCTTCAGGCAAGATCTCTCCTGCTGTATCCTGCACAGTGGTGGGTACATTAAATGCCTTTGATAAACTGAACTGAAAATTCATCACCACCCCTGCTTGAACAAGGTGCCCAGTAGTCCCTTGGAAATGATTTTTCAGGTGACCCTCGTCTCTCAACAAAACCCAGATTCTACTTATCACCTCCAATTCCTTGCTCAAATCCATATTCAAAATCAAAGCACCCAGAGAACTTTGACTTCTCGAGAAGAAAAGGAAACAGAAAGGTCCTTAAAACCCCCAGCTAGAATTAAAAACAAAGAAGGGACCAGGGCCCACAATCTCGATGCCAGTGAGCTGTTTGGGAATGGACGGAGAAGGAGCTTTTCATCTTCACTGGTGGGATTTGAGGTTACCAGGTGAGCTATGTTATTTAAGGGTCATGGGGCCTGAGCCTTTAAGAGTGTAGCTTGGTGAGCAGCCAGGATAAGAATAGCCTTTGGCAGTCTCCATCCCATCTTGATCATCTCAATCTGATGATGGTAAAGGGCCTTGAGTACTTGCCATGAGGATCGTTGAGTAAACTAGAGATGATTAGCTTGGAGAAGAATCGGGGGTAGGGAATGATAGCTATCTTCCAGTATCATTAAAGCTGTTCTATAAAAGGAAGAATTAAACTTGGACTTCCTAAATGCCAGAGGATGGAACTGGGAGCCAGTGAGAGGAAGTTGCAAAGATGCAGGTTTAGGTTTGAAGTCAGAAAACACTTCCAAGTCATTAGTCATCTAGCCCAAGTAGGATGGGCTATTTGGGAGGCAGAGGGTCTCCTGACACCACAGGTCATCAAGCAGAGGTCAGATGGCCACAAGTTGGGGATACTGTAGTGGATTTTGGTTTTTAGGTATGGATTGGACCAGGTGTGGCTGCTTAGGTCCCCTCTGGCTCTGACCTTCTGGGATTTTGAGATTCATGAGACACCTTGAAAATGAGTAATTCACCAAATAGGGCAGAGAGGAAAGCAGAGCAGGAGGGGTAGCAGGGAAGAAGGAACCTCCAATATGAAAAGGAATCCTTGTAGGGAAAAGAGAGAAAGACTAAGAACAGCCAGGAGTCCAAGACATTAAACATGAGGCAGACTTTGGCTCCTCAGCACAATTACGCAAGGTGAGATGCAAACCTTCTCTAGAATCTGCTTCTCTTTTCATTTATTAACATCTCCTTCCCATTCCCCAGAGCCACTCACTGCAGACTTTCCCTGTTAATGAAAGCTGCTTAGCAACAGGGAGCTGAATCATGAGACCCCGCTGCTGCTGCTGCTACTCCTCGGAGCCTGGGAGGACCCCCCACCTCCCACTCCTGTGGAGGAGGGGCACAGTCCCAGTCTGAAAGCAGTTCTAATGTTAACCCATCCTGTGATCACAGAGGAGCATTGTGATGTCCTATGGAGTGAGCAGGAACTGAGCAACCTCAACAATCACAGACTTAGAACTGTACAGGACCTTTACAAAAGCACCTGGGTTCTTCATCTCTGAACCCGTCGTACTCTTCCCTGAACCAAGGAAACCAACTCTGGGGGAGAAGGATTTCTGGAGCCTGAGGTCTGGGTGCCTCTCTGAAGCTTTCTCAGCCTCCTCTCACAGTCCAATCACCAAAAGTTAAATCTTAGCAAAATAAAATAGTAGCAAGTCCCAACCTTTTCAGTTAAGACGTAGAGATGCTCCCTGAACACCGGGGAGCGGGCAGAGCAGTTTCTTTGGAGATTTGTCTTCTCCAAAGAGCATAATTGATGCTCATTGATTTTTGGAGGACCATGCTAGGCAGAGTTGCTAGCTATGTCATATTTAGTGTTTGCGCACAATAAACATTTGTTGATTGTTGGAGGATATATATATATATATATATACATACACATGTATACATATATATTATATGTATATATAATATATATGTATATGTGTGTGTGTGTGTGTGGTTTGTGAGCAAAGGGATTTTAAATAAAGGTAAAACTCACGAAAATTTGTGCTTGTAACCCCGACCTTCTGGAACTAATTCCTAAAATGCAAGAACAGAGAGAGTTTTGCATCCATTTTGGAGATAGTGAGGCAGGAAATCCCTCTGGTTGTTCAAATTAGAAAGGTGAACATCCCTAGTGGTAGAACTATGAGCAAAACACACACACACACACACACACACACACACACAGTCTCTCCTTCCTGCACAGCCCTCCTCTGCTGGCAAACAGAGCCTCCTTCTTCAAACAAATGTCTATGAGCAGGAACCCGGCCAGCTTCTCCAACTGGACAGACAGGTTCCGGAGCAACAAGAAGGGACACACCCACCATGGATTCCCTGGCCTCTCACTGCCAGGCCTGGGGCTCAGACCCGACTGGCCTTGGCTTCTGAAGTGCACCTGGCTTTGATGGTATAAACCTTTGCCCCCAATCCCACTGCTAAACCTTGATTCATTTTAGCCCTTATTTTTTGAGTGATTCAGTCCCTTAGGATCACCTAAAGGGCAATAGAAAAACGCTGGGTGAAAATGAGCAGACCACATGCTACAAACAAGAGAGTGGCCCACAAGGGTGGGATAAAGGATGTCCTATAAAAAATATGACTAGGAAAAAAAAAGATGGGCTGGCCATGTAGTGGGAGGGGAGGATAATCAGCTGGTATCCAGAGAAGATCAAGAGAATGGAAGAAGGGAAGCCAGGATGCCAGGATGTTGGGTAGTCCCTTTGAGGTCAGACAAACAGGATGGGCTACAATTTGCAACCCTGGAGGGAATACACACCTTGGTGAGATCACAGATCCATTTGGAGCCCTGAACTGATCATGATAGTGGTTCCACTTCAAGGATCCATCCTTTTGTCCCCTCTCTCTTCTAGACTGATTTCACTAGTCTCTAGGTCTTAGAAGAGGGTCTTTGGGCAGTACTGGGACCAAATTGGTGATAAGTTTATCAGGTTTAAAGGATCAAAGATTTAGAACTGGAAGGGATTCCGGAGGCCATTGAATAAGTCTCATTTTTCAGCAATTAGGTGACTTGCCCAGGGCCATTCAACTCTTAAGTATCTGAGACAAGATTTGAATTCAAGTCATCCTGACTCTGAGCCCAGCACTCTGCCCACTGGAGGACCTCCCTTCTCAAAAGTTAGGCAGCCTGGTCCTCAGGTGATGATCATTACCAAGTCCATCAGCAACAGAACAGTGATAACAACTACTCTTGTTGGGTGATCAGTAGCCCACAAAGAAGAGCACAGGTACTCCCAAAGAATCACAGCAGAGGAGAGTTGAGAGGGACCCTCCAAACCCTGCCTCAGAAATATGCCCATGCCATACCCACTAAGCAGTTGTCTGGTCTCTGCTTCAAGCCCTCTAAGGTGTATTCGGAAACCTATCAGAGGCCTATTCCACTTTTGGAAAGCCCTACTTATTAGGAAGTTTTTCCTGACACAAGTTTAAATCGATTGCTTTGCAATTTCTACCCATTCCTCCTGGTGTCCAGTCACTTCTCCACATGACAACCCTTCACATACTTGGAGACAATTATGTTCCCCCTAGGTCTTCTCTCCCCCTGTTCTTTCTATAGCTCTTCATATAATATACACTCAAGGACACCTGCCATCTTGGTTGCCCCATCCATCCATCCATCCATCCATCCATCCATCTCCCAGTTTATCAATGTCCTTCTTGAACCGAGTTCAGTGGCCCAAACCCAACCCAATACTCCAGAGGTATGGTTGGGGCAGAGAAGAACTAGACCATCACCTCCCTGCTCCTGGAAGCTGTGCTCCTCTTAACAGAGCCCAAATCACACTAGCTTTTTGGGCTGCCATGTTGCACTGCTGACTCATACTGAGCTTGCAGTCCATTGACATCCTCAGATCTTTAACTGAACCACTGCTGTCTATCCATGCCTTCCAAAATGGATCCAATCCAACCATTTTTATGCACTTAATGTTGTCAGGTACTGCATTAGGCATTGAGAATACAAAGACATAAAAGATTAGTCCCTATCCTCAAAGAGTTTATATTCTATTGGGGGAAATAATATTTTTTATAAAACATTAAATACAAGTTGTATTCAAAGAAGACTACAGGTCTCCTGTGAAGAGCCCCTTGTTAACTAGAATGGCAGTTCTAGAGGTCACAAATAAAGTAAGGCGGAGGGGACGTGGCAGGAAGAGAGGTGACATGAAGGGCTGTGGAGAGTGGAAGCCAGGACATTAGTGGCTTAGGATGACGGAAACTCCAGAGGAACATATAGGGCAGGAGGCTATCCCTCCTTAGTCTGCAAGTAGGGTATTTATATAGGAGAGTACATAGAACGGTCTTGTCTGGATTAGTAGCTGTTTTGGAGAGGAAGATCCCCAGAATACAGAGAGAATTTAGGGAAGGACAAGAGTCACATTAACAAGATATGGCTCAGGGCAGCTAGGGGGTGCAGTGGATAGAGCACCAGTTCTGAAGTCAGGAGGACCTGGGTTCAAATTTGGTCTCGGACACTTAACACTTCCTAGCTGTGTGACCCTGGGCAAGTCACTTAACCCCAACTGCCTCAGCAAAAAGCAAAAAAACAAAAAAAACAAAACCAACAACAACAAAAAAACCAATATATGGCTGTATTGCTTTTTGACAATTGGCAAACATAACTTAGTGTACGGGATAACAGACTTGGAGTCAGAGATTTCTCCTTTTACTCCCTTTATTTCTGATCTCACAGTTTTGCTTGACTGTTACAGCTATGGATCACCTCCCATTACCATAATCCTTAGCAACCCTGAGCAGAACCATTTCCTAGCTGCACAAGGCAGTGTGTTATTTCTTGTCTCCATTCTGGGCTCAGGAACCGGGAGAATGGAATCTTTGTCCCAGGTTTTCCATGCTTGGGGTGGGAAAAGGGAATCAAATACAATTCTTTGGGTGAGAATGCCTGATTCAATGGAAGCAGCAAGTCAGAAGATGCTGATCCATCATCGACTCCCCCGGTGACCTTGGGGGTAAGTCCCATGTTCTCTGGGGCCTCTGTATAATGAGGAGATGCCCTGCCCTTCTGGGGATCAGGAAAAAACGCTCTTCAAATGTAACCCAAGGAACAAGATAAATGTGAGACAAATAGAATAATAGCAGCATTGTTATCACTTCAAGGGGAGGCTGAGAACACACTTCAGGTCAATAGCTTCCCTCGCTCGCTCCATTGTTGGTACAGCTCAAGTGCGGTCTACATTAGCCACTGTTAGAAATAACCAGACTCAGCCATGACTCTGGGGAGTCTCGATGGATGGCTCACAAATGAGCTGCGGATGGGAGCTGCTGCTCACCGCGGCTTCACTGTGAAACCCTCCTGCAGAGCCTGCCAGCCTCCCCATCCTGCCCTGTAACACCCATGTGCCCTCCCCTCCCCTACACCTTCCCTGGCTGCCCATTCATGTTCCATGAGGGGCGACAACTAGGCGTGGTCGACACAGGATCATGAGCCATTACAAGAGATCATACAGGATTACAGCTCTGGACCCAGAAGTCTCTGGAGGATGTCTCCTTCCAGTTTTACAACTGAGGAAACTGAGCCCCCAGACAGTCGTGACAGGCTTTCTGAAGTCACACCAGTAATCAGTATCAGAGGCAGGATCTGAATCCAAGATCTCGGACTAGCTCCCCAGTCCATGACAGCTCACTGCTCTCAACTTGGGTGATGTAGGATATGAAGAAATGACCCTGAGATTCTGATCCAGCCCAATAAGCATTTATAATAATAATTTATCTTTTTTTTTTTTTTTTTTTTTTGCTGAGGCAATTGGAGTTAAGTGACTTGTCCAGAGTCACACAGCTAACTAACCCATACTGTTAAGTGTCTGAGGCTCAGGTCTTCCTGCACCAACTAGGTGCCCCAATAATTTGTCATTTTAAGAGTGTCTTTTAAAGTTTGCAAAGTATATGTTATCCTGGAAGATGAGGGCTGGGCTTCTTTTGCAGATAAACAGGGCAGAGAGAAAGTAAATGACTTGCTCAGAATCACACAGCTGGGGAAGGATCTGACACAAGATTTGAATTCAGGTCTTCTAGATTCTAGCAGCTATGCCATCTACAAAGAAAACTTTGTCTTGAAGGAAGGGAGGGAGGCACCAACTTGTAAAAAGATAAATGTTTTGGATGCTGTAACTGACAGCTTGGAGTGAAGTGCTTCAGCACATTCTCTGCTTAGATTTAAAGGCTTACACAGTTGCCTGGGGGTCCATTGATTTGCCAAGGGTCACAGAGTCAGAATTTGAACCCTCTAAGATTGGCTCTCTATGTCTGACTCTGTGGGGTCTCTCACCCATCTCCTCCAAGGACAAGCACACGAATGATCATTTAAGGAAGGAGAGAACCCCGAGCCTGTAAAGCCTCCTGTAGGAAGTGGCCTATGGTCCGAGTCTTGAAGGAGACAGAGATGAGGAAGGAGAGCATTCAGGGCAGTCAGGAGATGGAGGTCCAGTCCAGTGATCATGGCTGGGTGCAAAAGTTGGCTTTGAATCCTGGCTTTGTGAATCATTGAGTGAATCATTTCACTTCTAGGGTCTCAAGGATTCTCCTCTATAAAATAAGGGAGTTCAATAAGATGCTTTCTAAGGCCCTTTTCAGTTCAAAAATCCTATGACCTTTACATATGTTCTGGGTAAGGTGTGAGCTGGCTGAGGGCTCTAAAGTCTCAAAAATGGGGTAGATGGGTATATGTCACAAGGTCCTGGCTCTAGGTGCGGCAAGCGGGGACTGGGCTAGAAACTAAATCTTAATGAGAGGGCCCAGGTGTCCAGCTAACCCATGACTAAGTGGGAATGAGAGCGTTTGCGCCTTGAAGCTTGTGCCAGCCTCTAGGCTAACATTTTTGAGTTAAAATTCTCTTGTTCTATAATGGGAAAATTCTATGATTTTGCAGGAAGTTGTATTTTGCAGCTGAAAAAAAAA
>JAJPUD010029050.1:0-14188 GCA_023553655.1 Myrmecobius fasciatus
CCCCCAGGAGACCTTGCAGGATCGCAGTCTGGACCTCAGTGTGAAGGAGCCCAGGTGAGCCGGGGAGCGGAGCCGGGAAGGTCCCTCCTCAGAGGGCATCCTCAACAAGCACCTCCTCGCCCGGCCCGGGGTCAGCTTTTTATTGTCCACTTCCTGCCCCCAGGAGGCTGCTGAAGGCCTGCGGGAGAGTTAGTTCTGTAAAATGGGGGCTCTGAAATCCCTTCCCGTCCTAAGTAACTTCTAAGGACCCCACAATCCTCTCCCATGGGGGGCCCCAAAGAACATCCTGGGCCTGGGACCGGCTCAAACGGAAGAGAGACGGGGGCCCCGGCCCCGGAAGCCGTGGCTGTCAGGGGGTGACATCCCTTCTCCCCTGGCAGATGCATTAGGCGCTGGGGAGGGAGCCCAGAGGGGAATTGAGCTCTGGGCTCCCGGGCCATCCCCAGCCTGACTGAAGCCCATTGGTTTGTGTGTTCTAGCAATGAATCAAATGGCCACGCACTCGCAGCAAATTCATCTCTTTTATCCTCGCTTATGAATAAGGTAAGGACCATCCATCACACGCCTTCCATCCCCCCACCCAGAGAAATTAAAGCTGGGTGAGGAGGGGGGGGATGTGTTTGTTTTTTAATGTTTTGCCTCTAATAAGATGAGTTTGTACCATTTAAATTTTGAGACCATTTTTCATCGGGTATAATTTCAAAGCCACTGCTTACAAATTAATTTAATGAACTGGCTGAAGAAATATATCGCAGCCTCTGACACCTCTTTTCCCCCCTTCCCATCAGATGGAGGGCTCCAAAAGCTTTTCCTTAGTCTCCCAACTTCTTTCTTTATCAGTTATTAATGTTATTTATTCATTTTATGTATTTTTGTTTGTGGTTTTGTGAGGTTTTTAAGTGGGGGGGACTGGAGATCAAAGTGGGAGCAAAGCATCCATTTTCATTTTTCGGGGTGTGAGTAATGGTGTCGGGATGCCTCCTGGGTAGGACACTCCGGAATATTTATTTTAAATAATGCAGGGTCTTTTTAAATTATACATCACCTCAAATATATTTCCCCCCCCCTTTTCCATGATAAATTTGACTCTGGCGAGATTAATTTGGTTACTGTACACAACTGCATTAGCGAGCCGAGACGCTGGCGGGCCTGGACCGCGTGTTATCATCTGCCTGCGTGATGGGCACTCTGGTTTGTCCTTCTGGTGTCCCTGAAGCTCCCTCTCCCTGGCGCTCGCGCCAGCCAGGCCGGGAAGGGCAGGAGAGCCCGGGTCTGTTCTCTGCCCCGGCTTTCGGCTTCCTCCCTCGGACTCCCCATTTGGAGCCTCCCGCTCTGAGTGGGTCGCACCTTCGCCCCCACTTCTCCCCCCTTCCCTCTCAGAACAAGCGTGTCTTCGGCTCCCCCCGCGAAGCTCGCTCCCCTCCCTCTTCCCCCATCTTTTGTGTGCTTTCTCTTGTTCGAAAGGAACTCGGAGGGGTTCCCCTCCACCAGCCTTCCCTCCTCCTCCTCCCCTTGCGTTTCTTTTGAAAACCTTCTGGCAGGAAAATAGCCAGGGAGCCGACAAGTCTGGGGCTGGAGTCACAGCCTGGCCTTGAGTGATGGCTCCGAACAGCATGGGGGCCGGTGGGGAAGGACCGTTGATGGGGCCTTTGAATATCCATAGGTCCGGTGCCGAGCCCTCCCTGACGAAGGCCCATCCATTCATGGTGGAGGGGGAGGGCCGGGCCCTATCTCAGCGCGGCGTCCCCCTCCCGCCTGGTTCTCATCCCAAAACAAAAGCTGGGGGGGACTCCCACGAGCACCCCTTGTTCCTCCTCGGTCGCCCTCCCTCCTACCCCGTCCTCGTCTCCTTCGCAGATGTCCCAAGGCAACCCCAGCCTCGGAAGCCTGCTGAGCATCAAGACCGAGGCAGAAGCCGGCCCCGCCGGAGAGCCCTCTCCTTTCCTGGGAAAGGCCGTGAAGACTCTGGTCCAGGAGAAGCTGTCTGAGCCCTGGAAGGCGTACCTGCGCAGGTGCGAGGGGCGGGGACGAGAGGCGAGGCCACAGGACACACGTAGGCAGAGGGGGAGAAGCAGCTCCTCCCAGAGAGGGCCAGGCGGAGGCCCCAGACACCCGGCACCACTCGCTACCAGGAAGGGATCCCGGGGCCCGGCGGGCAGGGCCCTGAGGCTGGCCCAGCCTCTGAGTCAGCCTCAGTTTCCTCATCTGTCACATAAAAGCACCTCTTCTGCAGAATGCTGATGAGGATTGAAGGGGATACTATACGTAAAACCCGCTTAAGGCTACCACAGGGCTGGTTGTTCTTGGTGCTGTGGCTACTGTTAGCACAGAACCGGGCCCGCTGCAGAAGCCCAGGGAGGCCGTGTCCCCGGGGCCTCCGGGGAAGTTTTCCCACAAGGGAAAAGCAACAGGTTTCCAGGTTGTAACTCAGATACCAACCCTGCCCTCCTCCTGCCAAGCCTAAGATTAGCACACTGGGAAACCCTGCCAGTTCCGTTCAGCAAGCACTTATAGAGCTCCCACTGTATACCAGGCATTGTGTTGGACTGAAATAACAAAACCAAGCAAACTCGTTCTGTTGTCAAGGAGCATATATTCTTCCCAAAGAAAAAGGGCAACAGGAAAAGGAATAAGTGTGTGTGTGTACATACATATATACATTTGTATATATGACAGGTGACCTCCCCACACATACACACATGTCTGTTTTGATGTGTGGACTGTACATGTGTGTTGTGTGCAGGTACATGTGTGTGCACACATGCATCTCAGCAGGGGGTGTGTGCATTATGCACATGTATACACGAGCCATATCAGGTGCACATACTTGTGTATGTGAACATGTGTGCAAACAGTTACTTGTGTGCAGTTTTGTGTGCATGTGTGCACGCGTGTGTCATGTCAGCTTTGTGTACCTGTTTATTTTGTGTGAACATGCATGTTGGTTGTGTGAGCCATGTCTGCTGCATTGCTTTGTGTTACATGAACATGTGTGCACACACCTGTGTCTCTTGTGTGCGGGTTTGTATGTACACATGTACTGCAGTAGGGTGTGCACACACATGAACACATATGTGAGTTGTGTGCTGCATGGACTTGTTGCATGGCCACATGTTTATGTGTGCGCACACACCTGTGTCTCTTGTATGCATGTGTGCATATCAGGTTATGTTGTGAACATGTGTGGACATGCATGTGCACATGTGTGCTGTAACGGCCGCACTTGTGTGTTGCGTGGTCGCATGTTTGTGTGTGCATGCGCACGTCTCTTGTGTGCGCACATGCATGTCAGATCATGTTGTGCATGTATGTGAGCTGTAGCAGCTGCATGTGCTTGTGTGTTATATGACCACATGTTTGCCTTCATGCATACACCTGTGTCTCCTGCATGCACACGTGCACGTCAGGTTGTCTATCAGCTGCACACACATGTAGGTATACACACATCACCTCCTATGTGCAGGCACTATGCTGAGTGGCAGGTGCTGCTATTGTCCCCATGTGACATTTGAGGAAACTGAGGCAGACAGATGCAGTGACTTGCCCAGGGTCTCACAGCTTGTAAGCACCTGAGGCTGGGCTTGACTCCAGGCCGGCGCCCCATCTACTCTCTGCCTAGCTAGAAAGACCGCTTCAGGAACCAGTGCAAGGACGGTGCTCCCCGGGTGCGCTGAGCCGCCACCTTTTCGCTCATGAGCAGGGAGGCAAGCCTTTATTAAGCACGCTGGAATCCAGGGCGAGTGAAAGAGAGCAGGCCCTGCCCTCCAGCTGCTTAGGTTCTCCTGCGGGGAAACGGCCCCAAGCACACAAGAGCCAGCCCAGGCCTCTGCTGGGTGGCCCCAAAGACCCCCTGCTCTCTCAGGACCAGCCGTCTGCCCCGATGGGGGGGGGGGCAGGGCGGGCCACAGCCTCTCTCACTGGGCTCTTCCCTCTGCCCAGGTTCGGCACCAAGGACTTCTGCGATGCCCAGTGTGACTTCCTGCACAAGGTTCACTTCCACTGTGTGGTGGAAGAGTGCGGCGCCTTATTCAGCACCCTGGACGGGGCCGTCAAACACGCCAAGTGAGTGTGGGACCCTGGGTGTCCCCTCCCTCCAATCTGCGTCCCCCTGGAAAGTGCTCTTCTCTTTGCCCACCTTCCCACCTGCATCCTCTGCTCCAGGGCCTTCCTCATCCATAGGCCCATCCGGTCTGTGCCCTATGGGACACCCCCAACCTGGCCTTCGGGTCCGGACTAATTGTTGGAGAAGGGGGAGCCAAGCTGGAGACGGTGTATTTAGTTTCCTGCAAGCTAACACTGTGCAAATATGGCTCGCTGTCAGAGAAGGGTCTGTCTGCAAGGCGGCAGATGGGGCCTGCCTAAGCTTGATTTAGAGCTCCAAATACTGTGAAAATAATATTTTAATTATATTTACCGACTTAACGATAAATGAAATTCACTCTAAATTTATTGAAGTTTAAAAAAAATCCAGCAATGCTATTTTATCAAGCTGTTGGATGATTTTTATGTTATCAAGAAACTGATAACATTGATAAAAAAGGCAGTTGCATTTATATTTTTTAATGAGACCTTCATAGAATTTACCCCCCTCTGGCTTTCTCTACCTCAACAGCCTGCCCTAATAATAGAATAAAAAAAGCAAAGCGGGGGAGGGCGAGCTGCTGAGGAAAGCTAAGTCACGTGCCAGCTGAGTTGGGTAGTGTACACTATGCTCCATACCCATAGTCCCCCACTTCGACAGGAGGGAATCACTTTTGAGGGGCCATTTTTATTAGTTGATCTTTTTTTAATTAAAAAATTAGCTATCATTGGCCTTTAAGCCCTGAATCAAGCCGTCGTGTCAGCTTTTGGGAGCGTCAGGGGCCCCGGTTTGCCGAGGACAAATTTGAATAATTGACCGTTTCCTTTATCTAACGGGCCTTTATTCCATGAGCATTTCTTCGTCACACCCCGCTGAACCCCAGAACCACAGAAGGGCTTTGGGAGGCCGGCCCTCACTACCTCTGCCTCTGAATCACTTTTTCCCCTGTGAATGTGCTCATTGGAGATGTCTGAGCTTAATTGTCTTGCCCAGAGTCGCACAGTGTCTGAGGCCATATTTAAATCCGGGTCCTCCTCCACCCACTGGGCCACCCAGCTGCCCCTCACAGAATCACCCCCCCCCCCCGGGGCAGGGACAGGGCCTTGCTTAAGAAGGCCCACCTCGCCTCACCCCGCCACTGCCTGCCAATGGGACCAGTCCCTGACTAAACTAGGGCCCATCGGGAACAAGTCCGAGAACGGGGTCATTTGCCCTCTCATTAGGCAGCGGGTGGTGAAGCGGATAAAGCCCGGCGCCCACGGCACCCTCCACCTCTCTCTCAGCCTTAGTTTCTTCATCTGTAAAATGGATTAAGCTGTGTAAAGGGCTGTCCCAGGAGGAGCACGTGGGCCTCTGGTGGCCGGGCCAGCTCAGGAGAGAATAGCAGAGGGTCCCCTCTCTGTCCTTCGGCCAAGGGGCGGCAGGCTCAGTTGGGAGCTGGGGAGGGGGGTGGCCTGGGTTCGAAGGCAGCATCCACCACTAGCTCACGTGTGATTGTGGCCCCTGCTGTGACTCAGTTTCCTCCTCTGCCTAGTGGGGGAGGGTCCCAGTCCGGCCCCCAACCTTCTCACCTGAACGGCCCCTTCTCCTTTGGTAGTTTCCACTTCCGAACGGAGGGAGGAGGAGCAGTAAAGGGGAGCACGGAAGCTGCCTTCTCCAGCACGACCGCCACCGAGACCAAGCCTTCCTTGGCCCCGTCTTCGCCTCCGGCACCTTCGGGCCCCAGCGCGGCAGCGGCGACCGCCTCCAGCCTCGAGGTGCCGGCCGCCAGCCCGGCCGCCGTGCCCTCTGCCCCGACCCTCCTCGCCTGGAAGCAGCTGGCTTCCGCTATCCCCCAGATGCCTCCAATTGCATCCTCCATGCCGGGTATGGCTGCCTCGCCCTTGGCCACGACCTCCCTAGAAAACGCCAAGCCCCAGGTCAAACCCGGATTCCTGCAGTTCCAGGATAAGTGAGTCCCTCGGAGAGCGGGGAGGGTCCCCCCGAGACGCCCACGGTTCCCCCGCCTGGGCTTGGGCTAGTCAGGCGAGGCTTTTCCCTCGCACAGATGCTGCTGCTAAGGCCCTTCCTTCCCTCCCCGGGCCGGGTCGTGTGGGGGGCGGCTCACCCCGCACCCCCCGAGCCTAGCTGGGGACCGGCCGTGGTGCCTTGGACAGATTTGGGCTGGAGCAGCAGGGGCCCGAGGGAGGGTGGTGCTGAGGGCGGCTGCTTCCGCCCGTAGGGAGGCTCACCCCGTTGTAGGGCCCTCTCACCGCCAGGGCCGCCGGTCGCTCGCCCAGACAGCGGGGAGCTCCGCTGCTCCGGCCCTGGCTGGGACTAGCTCCTCAGGGCCCTGGGGCTTCGGGGAGAGGGGCCCCGCTGTCACCTTCCTGGCAGGAGGGGTTGGCTCAGGGCCTGGGGGGGGAGGGGAGAAGGGAGCGGGGCAAGAACGGGGACTGTATCTGGACCTCTGCACCGCAGCTTCCTGTTCTCAATAAAACTAATAAATTGGAAGTAAACACTCCACTGCCTTAAAGCTGTCCTCCCTGTCTGAGGCCCTGGGAGGTGGGTCTGTAGCGAGGGACCAGGCGCTCCCCGTCCTTCCGAGCCCACCAGAGGCCCCGAAACGTCCCTCAGCCGCCTCCCCAAAGCTAGCTCTGAGGTCGGGTCTCCCCCTTCCTCCCTCTCGGGCCAGGCTCCTCATGCGCAAGGGGCTTCGGGCCGCCCTCCCAGGTCCTTTCTGGTTCGGCCATGTAGGATCCAGGGGGAAGCCTCCCTTTAATCTGTCAGAAGGGAAGGCTGAGCGCTCCCGGGACTCTTTACTCACAACTCGCCCGCTCGGGACACAGCTGCCGGGGTGGGCATATCCCCGAAATGACAAGAGGGTGGTAGAAGGAGGTGTGGAGGAGGGGTACAAGCCTCCCCAACCCATCAGAAGGGGGGGCAGGGCTGCACCGGAGGGGGCAGCGAACATGAAGTGGCGGAACCATCCTCGGTGGGCAGACATCAACAAGGAGCCTTGGCGAGGGTCCTGAAGCCAAACAGATACCTCCCAGGTCTGCCTGGGCCTGCAGGGGGTCCCTGGAGCCAGTCAGACATAGGGCAGTGCCCACATAGTGCCAGCCAGGCCCTCAGGGACATCCCGCCGAGGACTGGCAGGGCCCAGCCCTGATTTCCATGCCCAAGAACTGATGGCAAAGCCCAAGGTGTGGTCCGTGGAGGCTCTGTGTCCCGGCATGCAGTGCTCTGGGCTCCCCTCGGTGTGCCCAGCAGGCCGTGCCATGTTGGGCTCATGTCCACGCCAGGGCACAGAGCTGGCACCCCCCCGGGAAGCATGAGGGTGGTCCTGGGGACAGCCCCAGCTGTGGCTGTGGGATGTAGACTCTGCCCTCCTCCTTCCGCCTCGGGAACCCCAAAGAGCTTGGGGGTGAGCCCCAAGGACGGCAGTGACCCTGTGGATTGTCACTCTGTTCCAGCGACCCCTGCCTCGCGAATGACTGCAAATACGCCAACAAGTTCCACTTCCACTGTCTCTTTGGAAACTGCAAGTACGTCTGTAAGACCTCCGGCAAGGCCGAGTCGCACTGCCTGGACCACATCAACCCCAGCAACAACCTGGTGAATGTGCGAGACCAGTTTGCTTACTATTCCCTGCAGTGTCTCTGTCCAAATCAGGTAAGACCACTGGCCCAGGGGAGTAGAGTGAGGGGGTCCCCAGCAGGGCGGACCTCAAGACCAGGTTTGGGGTGGCCAAGGGAGGAGTGGTGAGAAAGGAAGGAAGCGATTGGGTCAGTGTGCACTTATTGAGTGCCTGCTGTATGCAAGCCACCGGGGGCACAAAGACAAAAAAGGAGAACCGGCTCCTGCCCTCAAGAAGCTTACAGTCTACATAGGGGAGAAAGACAACTAGTAATCTAGGAGTTCTTGATGTCAGGTCTATGAACTTTTTTGTTGCTTAATATTTTGATTTGAATTGTATTTTGCCCCCATTTTTAATATTATTTACTATTTTATATTTTAAATTTTATTTTAATAGTATGTAATGTTTTAACATTAATTTTACTATTATTTTACTATTTTGAATTTATTTTAATATTTAATGTTTTAATTAATTTACTTTTATATTATTTTAATATTTACTGTTTTAATATTGACTTAATTTTAATATTATCAGTAATCTTTCAGAATTTTTCTTTGTGATCCTATATATTTCATTTTATGCATTTAAATAGATGATTCTGGGAAGGGGCCAATGGCCTTCACCAGATTCCAAGGCGGGCCAGGAGCCAAAAAAAGACATATGAGTGAATACAAGATAATTTGAGGAGAGAAAGAGCATTAACAAGAGGGAGTGAGGTGGGGAAGGAGAGCAATCAGGAAGGGCTTCCTGGAGGAGATGGCCCCGAGTTGAGATCTGAAGGAAGCCAAGGATTCTTAGAAGCGGAATGAGGAAGGAGAATCTCAAGGTCTGTGCTGGACATCAGCAGCAAATGAAGGTGGCAGAAGATCCCCTTCTTGCAAGGATCTTAAGATCCTAGATGGCAAGAACTATCAGTGACCATCAAGTCACTCCCTCTCTCCCTTCATTGATTAATGTGCAGGGAAGCCCCTAGGCTCATGAAATAATAGACTTGGTGCTACTATGCACCTTAGATGGACATATAATTCAAGTCACCCATTTTACAGGTGAGAAAACTGAGCCCCATAGAAGGGGATGCAATCTTACCAAGAAGCAAAGCCAGAATTCCAAATCTGTTCCTCTGACCCCCAAACCTGGGAGGCTGTGAGCCTTTCTTTGTATTCCATCTCTTTCCAACACTGATCCCAGCCCCTATACCTCATTCACTCATCCTCAGACATAGGAAGAATTAGCATGTAGAAAGTTGTCACCTTTTTGATGGAACCAAAGCATGCAGAAAAGTAAGAGGCCCTTTGGGGTCCTTGATCCATTAAATTAGGGTGTCTTAAGTGAGCACCTACTATGTGCCTGTCCCATTTTGTGAGGCTCTGGGAAGTGAAATAGTCTATGTTGCTCCATGGAAAGACCGCTGGGTTAGAATTCTGACACTCTCCCTCGTATCTGTGTGACTTGGGTGAGCTTCAATATCCTCATCTTTAAAATAAGAGATGCAGGTGGAGAATAGAAGTCCATCTTACCCTGCAGGAAAGTAGGAGGGGGATGAGACCTGGGAAGGGGGGAGGGTTGTGAGAGAGAGGGCATATTGGGGGAGAGGGAGAGGTCAGTAACAAAACGCTTTTGAGGAGGGACAGAGTGAAAGGAGAGAGAGAATAAATGGGGCGAAATACAGTTAGCAATAGTAATTGTAAAAACATTTCCAAAGCAAGTTTCTCAGGTGTAATACTGTTGTTCTGTGGGAAATGATGAGCAGGATGCTCTCAGAAAGAAAAAAAAAACTTGGGAAGTCCTCCATGAGCAAAGTGAAGCACACTGTATACGAAGTAAGAGCAGCGCTGTGGGGTGTAAATGACTTTGCTGTGGTCAGCAGTACAATGATCCACGACTGTTCTGATGAAGAAAAATCCTGCTCGTCCCCAGAGCAGGAACTGATGGAGCCTGAATCCAGATCAAAGCATTCTGTCTCTGTCTCTTTCTTTTTAACTTAATTTTTCTTGAGGGTTTTCTTCTCATTAGGGTGGAAGATCGATGTTTCTTTCCCAACTTCACTTTTATAGAAATGTTTTGCATAACTTTACATGTGGTTTCCTAATTATGGGTGGGGATAAGGGAGAGAACCTAGAACCCCAAAAGAACCCTTAAAAAGAATTGTAAAAAAATTGTTTTTGAATGTAACTGGGGGAAAATACTTTTTAAAAAAAAGTAAATTATAAAATAAGAGATGGCCTCAAAGATCAAGTCTTTGGGCAAGAGAGGCTGTGTCACCCACTGGGAGGGGCCTGAGTTCCCATCTCACCTCTCACCAGAAATAGCTGTGTGAGCTTGGAAAGTCCTAGTTTTGAGCCACTCCCTCCCCCACAGCACTGTGAGTTCCGGATGCGAGGGCACTACCACTGCCTCCGGCCCGGGTGCTACTTTGTGACCAACATCACAACCAAGTTGCCTTGGCACATAAAGAAACACGAGAAGGCAGAACGCCGGGCAGCCAACGGGTTCAAGTATTTCACCAAACGCGAGGAGTGTGGGAGACTAGGTAAGTCCTGGGCCCCTCAGGGCCACCATCTGGCGCATTGGGCAGGGCTCCCTCAGATCGAGGGCCCACCAGTGTTAGGCCCTCGCATTTCCATCCACTTCGGGTTCCCATTTTTTCTCTCCAAGGAACTTTGTTTATTTTCAGTATCCTTTTGTTTAATTGAATTCCAAATTCTGTCCCCACCACTGAGAAGGCTAGTACGGCCCCAGAGGCCACATTTCATCTCCTTTGAATTTGAGGTTCAGTTAAGGCAGTGGGCATCCCCAGATTTGGCACAGCCCCCAGGGAAGGGGTCTTTAATGGGTCGTGGGCCCCACCAGTCCCGTTCAAGGCTCTGCCCACCTGCTGGCCCAAGTCAAAAAGAGGAAGTCCCCAAGTCTGGGCCAGGAGGGAGGGCTTTCTAGGCCTTGGAGGCCCTTGACTGATGCCTTGGGCCTCAGTTTCCCCATCTGTAAAATGAGGCAAAGGCTTCTTGAGCTCCTTCCAATTCTAAGTTATAAAGTCTGATGATCCGTAAGGGTCACCTAACCCCTCCGCCTCTCCCTTGTACAGCCCAAGAGCAGGGAGGCCTCCAAGCCCAGGGGAGAAGGAGCCCAGCCTCTTTTTGGCTCAGGGGAGTTGTGGGCCCAAGCCCCTGGGGGAGTGGTCCCCGCCAGGGAGCACTGCTGAGGGGAGGAACCAGCCATCTCCTCCTGCCCCCCAGGAAGCCAATGGCCGGACCGAGCCCCGCCCAGCCCAGGGAGGGAGCCAGGCCTTCCCAGCTGCAAGCCCCGACTCGGGGGCCCTCCTTTTGGGGATGGAAGGGCGCTCTCCTCCCCCCACTGGCACCATCCCCACTTCTGGAGCTGTGCTGTCGGGGAGGTGGCTGGTAGCCATGGCGACCGGTGTTGCCATGCAGCGGCCCCATACCTGGGCTCGGCTTCTCAGGGCCAGGATCTCCCATTATTTACTGGACTCTGGGCATTTGGGAGCTAGCACCTCGGTGATACCCGACACCCAGGTTGGCCGCCGCCATGGCGACAGGCAAGCCCTCACCTGCCTCTGCAGCCACTGTTTCCAGGGCTTCCTGTTTGTTGGGATGGGGAGCCCGGCTAAACAAACAGGCTGGCAGCCATGGGCTCCCGGCCCCTCCCGGCAAGGGCTGGCAGCAGGTGGCCCGGCTGGGGCCTCAGCGGCTGATTGGGTCTGGACTGGACACGAGAGGGGCCTTGGTTAGACCCCAGACCCCCAAGGCCGTGAGCCCCTCGTGCCCCCCGGGCCGGTCAGAAACACTGGCCCCAGCTTCTCTTGCCCGGTCTTGCTCGGCCCCCTCCCAGCTCCCAGAGGCCTGGCCCCCGGTGGGCTCCGGCCCCTGTGCCGAGGCTCACGGCCCAGGTGGGGGCTGTGTCCGCAGGCTGCAAGTACAACCAGGTCAACAGCCACTTCCACTGCATCCGAGAGGGCTGCCAGTTCTCCTTCCTGCTCAAACACCAGATGACGTCCCACGCCCGGAAACACATGCGGAGGATGCTGGGGAAAAACTTTGACAGAGTTCCCACTCAGGTGAGCCGAGAGAAGGCAGATGAGCATCTCCCCCCACTGCCAGGCTGGGGGCCATGCTCCATGACAGGGGAGCCCCCCAGATCTTCTCCTACCGTGGGGCTGGGGGCCGTGCTTGGGAGCCCCCCAGGTACTTTCCCCCACTGGGGCTGGGGGCCATGTTTCATGCCGACAGGACGTGCCCCCTCCCCAGGGGAGCCAACGTCCTCCCTCTCCTTTCCAGGTGATGGGACAGCCCGGCAGAAAGGAAAGCCTGTCCCATGTGGGCAGCATGGCCCCCAGCCCAGCTTCATCAGGGACCCCCGCTTCGTTTCAGGGACCGCAGAGCGTGCTGGACACAGAGACGGACGAGTACATGGATTACACGGGCTGCAGTCCCGGTGCGCTCTCCTCCGAGTCCTCCAACATGGACCGAAGCTGCTCCAGCACCCCCGTGGGCAATGAGAGCACCTCGGCAGGTGAGTGAGGGCCCCGGCCTGGGGACCCCGTGCCCTCCCACTCCCTCTCTCTCAGCCCACAGAGAAGGCTCTGGTTGCTCTGAGCACCATTGGAAGGGACCTTGGGAGGAAGAAAGGGCTCGTCCGGCCCCTGAATTTTACTAGTCGGGAAACCGAGGCCCAGAGACTCTGACTTCATCGGAGGAAATGAGTGGCAGAGGCAGAATTTGGACGGAGGTTCTCATTCTAAATCCCGGGCTCTTTTCGCCCGGGCCTAAAAATCAGGAGAGTGATGCAGGAATGAGGCGGCCGCCCCTGCCCAGGCCTGGCCCCGTCTCTCAGAGAGACGGATCATGGAAGCGGTGGCAGGCAGTGGCCCCCTGACACAAAGGGGCTGGCCGCAGCCTCCTGGGGACCAGCCACCCTCTCCTGCCAGTCTCCCAGAACCGGGGCCTGTCCTCCCCAGGAACCCCAGGGGGCTGGCAGGGAAGCCAGCACCACCCCAGGCCAGGCAGGGACCAGTGGGGAGCCTTGGCCTACATGGGGGGACAGGAAAGCAGAGCACCTTCCTGAGCCCCAAGGAGGAAAGTGCCCCCCAGGGGGCATCAGACCCAAGCTGCCGCCGAGCCCAGCGAGAGGGCACAGCTTGTTCCAAAAGGCGACGGTTTTATGGGCTTTAGCCAGGGGCCAGGCCAAGCCTCTGGCTTTATCAGTGAGGAAAATGGAGGCCAAAGGGGCAGCAGCTGGCCCCAGGAGGGTCCTCATCCAGGGCCCGGCCTGGCACAGCGCCCCACCTCCTGCTCCTCCCCGTCCAGGGTTCTTACGCCAGCTTCGTGGATAGGTTCAGAGGGGCCCATGAACCTGGAGGCCCCCCTTTCCCCCTCCGTGATAAAGTGACTTCCGTAGAGTCTATTTTCCTTACACACCTTTGTTTTTCTGGGAAGGGGTCTGGGACAGTAACCAGGTTAGAGCCAAGAAGGGCTTCCAGGCAGCTGGTGCCCTGGCTTCGGTGTCAGGGGCTGGCCTGGAGGGCCCCAAGTCTGTTTGAATGGCCAGCCCACAGGGCACCGGATACAGGCCCCCAGCCCCCCATGAAGACAGGAGTCCCTTCTGCCACTCTGAGACACTCTGGCCAGGCCATCTTTCCTCTCCTCCC
The DNA here is from genome assembly GCA_023553655.1 of Myrmecobius fasciatus. NCBI lineage: Eukaryota > Metazoa > Chordata > Mammalia > Dasyuromorphia > Myrmecobiidae > Myrmecobius > Myrmecobius fasciatus. Next base: position 13,363 of record JAJPUD010029050.1, read on the forward strand.
CTCCCTGTCACCTTCTCCAGGACCCTGGGGCTTCCCCCCTCCTTCCCTGTCCTCTTCTTCCTCCTCCCTCCCTCCTCCCATCTCCTCTCCTTCCTCCATCTTCCCTCCTCCCTTCCCCATCCTCTCCCTCCTCCTCTTCCCCTCCCTCCTCCCCTCTCCATCACGGCTCCTTTTTTGCCTCTGAACACATTTGTTCCATTTTCATCACACTCGCTTCTGCCGTTGGGTTTCTCATTTGGGTTCTTTTGTTTGTGTTTGTCCGTCCGTCCTTGTCCTTTGTTTTGGTTCGGTGTTTTTTCTGTTTTGTTGTTTTTTTCTGCTCTTCTCCGCCCTCTCCAGGCTGCCTGGCCGCCGCCGCTCCCGCTGCCGCTGCCGACGAGGCCGCCGCGCCCCCCGCGGCCCCCCAGCCTCCACTGCCTCCATCCTTCTCCCAGGCCCTGCTCAGGTCGCCCCTCCCCTCCCTCCCCTACCTCCTCTCTCCGTCTTGTCTCTCATACTCTCTGCTCAGTGCCACCCTTGGAACCAGCCGGGCCCTTGTCATGCCCGTCACCAGCTCGCCCGGCTTCCCGTCTGTCCTTGCCACTCCACCTCCAGTCAAAAGTGACATCCCCATAGTGCAGGACGCCGCAGGTAACTCACCCGGTGCCCCCCACCCCGCGTGCATTAGCGCCGCCAGGATGGCTGCCCGCAAGGAGCCGGAGAGGTGGGCTGGGGGTGACTGCCACACACCGTGCTGCGCCTGGGCCGTCTGCCCCTGTCCTCTGGGGTCCTCCTTCCAGAAGGGGCATAAGGCGGCAGTAACTAAGGGGCTGCCGTGTGCAGAAGC
>JAJPUD010029052.1:0-14186 GCA_023553655.1 Myrmecobius fasciatus
ATGGTATATGAATGTTATGGAATATTATTGCTCTGTAAGAAACGACCGGCAGGATGATTTCAGAGAGTCCTGGAGGGACTTGCATGAACTGATCCTGAGTGAAACGAGGAGAACCAGGAGATCATCATACACGGCAACAACAGTATTACATGATGATCAATTCTGATGGACATGGCTCTCTGCAACAAAGAATTGTTTCAAACCAGTTTAAATTGTTCAGTGAGAAAACCATATACACGCAGAGAGAGGGATATGAAATATGGACCATAACGTTACATTTTCATGATCTCTATTGACATTTGCTTGCATTGTGTTGCCTTTCTCTGATTCTTTTTTTTTCTTGTAGATAGGATTTTTCTTGCATAACTTCTCAAGCATTTCAACATTATTAACATGTAGTGGACTTCCTGCCATCTAAGGGAGGGGAGGGGACTGGGGGTAAAATTTGTAATGGAAACTTTGTAAAGATCAATGTTGGGAAACTACCCATATACATGTCATACAAATAAAAAGCTTTAAATAAAAAAACAAAAAACAAAAAAAACAAAAAACAAAACAAAACAAAACAAAACAAAAAAACACCTGAAACAAAGCCTTCGAAAAGAGTCCAGAAATACAGAACCTATGAAGAGATGAGATGAAACATTTTTCCAATTCAAGATAAGCTGAAAAGACTTCAAGAAAGAACAGTCTCACTTTCATGAAATAGTTGCACAGCCTAGCTCAGATGGTGTCAAGAGAGCCAGTGGGCTCACAGCTGATTTGGCAACCAAGACACTGGATCATGACTCTATATAACAGTAACAAAGCAGACAATTGGGGCATTCTGTAGTCCCAATCTGAAAGAAAAATTGTTAGCTCAGGAAATCAGAGAACAACAAGTGGACTAGGTTGGGTTACCATCAGTGCTTTGAGCAATCACCAAACACAAGTGCTCTCATGCTCAAAACTGTACATGAAGCTCAGCTTTAAAAATCATGAAAAGGGGAGGGGACAAAAAAAGAACATGAGCAAGAAATAGAAAAGAACTTTAATCATAGAAAGCTACTATGGTGACAAGGTAGACTAAAACATCAATTCAGAAGAGGACAAAAATGCCCATATATGAAACCTCAAGGGAAAATATCCATTGGTTTCAAGCCAAAAGAGCATCCTTGGAAGAGCTGTTAAAGGATTTAAAAATTAAATTAGAGAGGTAGAAGAAAAATTGGGAAAAGAAATAAGAAATATGCAATAGAGTCAACAACTTGGAAAAATAAATACAATTCTTTGAAAAATACAATTGGTCAAATGCAAAAAAAAACAGTGAAGAAAATGATACTTTTAAGCATAGAATGAATCAAATCAGAAAGAAGATACAAAAGTTACCAACTGAAGAAAATCATATATTTAAAACTACAACTAGGGAAATGAAAGTCAAAGATTCTATGAGACATAAAGAATCATCAAAAACAAAAGAAAGAATGAAAAAATGGAAGAAATTTTAAGATACTTCATTGGAAAAACAGCTGACCTAGAAAGTAAATAAAGGAGGAACTATATAAAATTATTGGACTACCTGAAAGTCACCAGCAAAAAGATATCCTAGACAGGATTCTTCAAGAAATCAAGGAAAACTGCCCTGATATACCAGAGGGCAAAATAGTCATTGTGAGCATGTATCATCACCCTGTGAAAGAGATCCCACAAGGAAAACTCCAAGAAATATTATTGCAAAACTCCAAAATTATAATCTGAAAGAAAAAAATACTTCAGGTTGCTAGAAAATAAAATAAAACAATACAAAACAATTCAAATATTGAGAAGGCACAGTAAGAATTATCTATCCAGGATTTGACAACATCTACAGTAAAGGGTCAGAGGGCCTGAAATAGTATATTCTGAAAAGAAAAGACCTTTCAGATTTAAAACCAAGCATCAACTACCCAGTGATAGAAAGCATCATTTTTCCAAGGAGAAGATGGATCTTCAATGAAACAGAGAACTTTCAATCACTTCTATTGAAAAGACCAGAATTAAATAGAAAATTTCATCTACAAATACTAGACTCAAGAGAAGTATAGAAAGATAAACATGAAAGGGAAAAAAAAAACATTATTTAAAGGATAAACTGTTTATATCCCTACCTGGGAAGGTGTTTCTTGTAATTCTTCAGAACTGTATCCTTAATTAGGGCAAATAGAGGGTGTGTACCAAAACAGAGGACATGAGGTACAGGTTGACTCTGATATGTTAAATATTAAAAAGATATTAAAGAGTGGAAAAAGGATTGCACTGAGAGAAGAAAAAAAGCAGTAAGTTAGATCACATGGAGAGTCACAAAAGACCTATTACAATAGAGGGATAAAAGTGGAGGAGGTTTTGGCTCAAAGAAGAAATACCAATTACACTTAATTGGAAATTTACCTTACCCTATAGAGAACAAGGAGGGAAGGAGAAACAAAAGGGAGGGCTTGGATAGATGGGATAGCAGAACAGTAGAAGAAAAGGTAAAAGAAAGGAGGAGGGATGATAGAAGGGAGGGCAAGAAGAGGAAGGGATGGGTTAGAAATAAAACACTACTAAGAAGGAAGGAACAAGGTAAAAAGAAAAAAATAAAGGGAGAAAATAGGATGGAGAGAAATGCAGAGATGGTAACTATAACAGTAAATGTGAATGGGATGAACTCTCCCATAAAACAGAAATAGATAGCAGACTAAATTAAAAGACAGAATCCCAAAATATGTTATTTACAAGAAACACATTTGAAACAGAGAGATACATGCAGAATATGAGTAAAAGGCTGGAGCAAAATACATTATGCTTCATCTGAAGCAAAAAAAGCAGGAAGAGAAATTTAGATCTCAGAAAAAACAAACACAATAACATATCTAATTAAAAGAGATAAGCAAGGAACCTGTATCATTAAAAAGTACCATAGACAATGAAGTAATATTAATACTCCACATATATGCACCAAGTAGTACTGCATCCAAATTCTGAAAGAAGTTAACTTAGTTGCAGGAAGAAATAATCATCAAAACTATACTAGTGTAGGACTTCAATCTCCCTCTCAGAATTAGATAAATCAAACACAAAATGAACAATAAATAAATTAGCGAGGTTAATAGAATCTTAGAAAACTTAGATCTGAAAGACCTCTAGAAGAAAATGGATGGGGATGAAAAGAAAATCACTTTTTTTTCCCATTGATACATAGTACGTACACAAAAATCAATCATTTTTAGTACATAAAAACCTCACTGTTAAATGCAAGAAGGAAAAACTAGTAAGTGCAGTCTTTATATATCATGATTCAGTAAAAATTACATAAATAGATAGACTAAAAATCAATTCAAAATTAAATAATGTAATGTTAAAAATGACTGGAAAGAAATTAAAAAAAATTCTGTGCAAGTCACTAACCTCATTTGCCTCAGCAAAAAAAAAAGTTTGACTTTTTTTCTTTAAGAACTTAAAGGTGGGGTTCTTGCTGATCTTGTTAAAGATGACAAGCAGCTCCTCTTCAGATTCATAGTGTTTGGTAGTCACTACATAAAACTGTGCTTAAATCTCTTTCTTTAATTTTTTAACTAATAAATCATTGTCAGGAGCTTGTTTCAGAAGAGCTTTGATAGTTCCTTTCCAGCTAAATTTCCCTCTTATAGGCATTTCACCCTCTTCAGCCTCCATAGTAATGGCTTCTACAGATTTCAGGATTTTTTTTTCCTTCTTAGAATCAGTTGCTTCTGAATGTTTATGTTTCCTCTTCTCAGGCTCTTTCATTTCCTCTTCTGTGGACTATTTAATGTTATGATTCCTGTTTCTATTCACTTCTGACTCTGTTGCATATTCTTTCTTGATTTTTTTCTTTGCATTTTTCCTTTTTTCTGGGTTTCTGATTTCTGGCTTTTTTTCTCTTTTGGCATTCTGCCTGAGCCCATCTTGTGCTTTTTGGATTTCAGATCACTTGAAGTTTCTTGAAATTTTTTAACTGTAGCTCTTTCTTTTTTTTTCTTTTTCTTTTTTTCTTCCTGTCTTTCTGCTGCTCTTCTTTGGCTTCTTTTGTTCTTCTTCCCCTCCAGCTGTCCAAATGATTTTTCACTGATTTAGGAGAGAGGTGTCTTGACTTTGCTTTCTGAGTGCTGATTCTCCATTTGGTTGAAAGACTGTCTTGTACTTTTGTATTTGATCCATTTCTGGTAGCTCTAGAAGAGATATCCCAGATCTGTTCCTGAAAAAACATTATACATTTTAAAAATGTTCTTCATCCAATTCCAGAATTTGGTATTTTTCTTGGAATGTTGTCAAAACCACTAATATTTTCTAAAACCTCCCACAATTTCAGGATAATAATGGATTTCTTCATTATTTCATGAATCTTCTGAATCCACTCCTGTTGTTTCAGGACTCCTTTGATAGTTTTGACCTCAAAACTTTTGCCACCATATTTCTGATCTTCACTGAGGAATTTCACTTTTTTTGGTATTCATTGTCATAGTCAGTACAAGAAAGGTATTCAGTTTTTTCACATGTCCACATTTCTACAATTGGCCTTTCTTCACTGATTCTTCACGTGTTTCATTTAAAAAATACAATTTTAATAATTTTTTTTTGCTCTATCCAAATAGATGGAAAATTGTTGATTTTTTTTGGTGAGAGATTATCCCACTTTTTGCCTGGAGTCTTGTGATGCTGAGGGGTAGGACTGCTTGATAGGGAAATCCTAGAAGCTAGTGGAAGGGAAACAAGTGACCAGAAGTTGGACTGCCATTCACAGTTAACATACCAGGGAACTCCATGATGTGTAGAAAATCATTTCAACCTTTAGTGTCTCTCATGCATGCTCCCCTGGGGTGGCGTTTCCCATGAATCTATCTTCCACCTCCAGCTCCAGCTTATTGTCTGGGATGACCTAAAGAGAGCAACAAGGAGAGAGTAAGGAAGGACATGCCCATGCTGCCATCACCTTCCTTGGACTGGCTCAGACCAGGTTTTTGTTTTTGTTTTTGTTTTTTCTTTTTCTTTTTTAATGTTTGAGAAATTGGATCTTTATCAAAGAAAGTTATTGTATTTTTTGGGTTACAACAACTCTCTATTTCCCTCTATCCTATTTCTCACTGTCTATCCTATTCTCTATGTCCTTTCAACCAACCCTTTAACAAAAATATTTTCCTTCTGACTACTGCCTTCTGTGTGTGTGTGTGTGTGTGTGTGTGTGTGTGTGTAGTGGATCCAGATCCAGTCCTGAGTCCTATTATTAGAACATGGAGGAACATTAACATAGCAAAATTATTTCTGCAGGGAAACAGTTAGTTACGTTGATCATATTATGGAGTAGAAAAAGAGTGAATGTAGTAGTTTATAGAATTAAACACAACCAGAAAAGTGATAAATATTTCCTCACATCATGTCACCTTGGAAGAACACTGAAAAGTTATTGACTTTTAAAAGTAGCTCTGAAAACAGTTGGGAAAAAAATAAATCTGATCTGCGTAAATTGAGGAGTAGATTTGCAGAGATTGGTAAATTTCAATTTCTCTAGATTTCCCTCACAAGTAGAACACATTTGCCCTACAGACCAACATAGACTGGTGAAAAATCAAGAAATCTTGAGGCAGCACTGGGGTTCTCCTGACAAAATCCAAGAGGAATGCCCATCACATGCATTTAGCCCATGTGAAGTGAAAATATCTTCAAGCTAGCTCTGTAGAAACATCAAGTGGAGAACCCAGGGCTAGCTGGATATGGCTGGAGATTCAGCAGGAACTACAGAAACTTGCATCTTCTGGACTCTTTGTGAAGTTGGGGAGTATGAATCCAGGAAGACCGAGGAAATCTCTGCTGATTAGAAATGCTAGGTCCAGCTGTGCTTCAGGGACATGGCCCTGGGAGGCCAGCACACAGGTGAGTGTAGAGGCATTGGGGCAGGGATGCTGCTGGCTGCCAGCACATATTGGAGTGTGGATCTCATTTGAAAAAAAATAACTTGGAAAATGTATCCAGGAGAGATAAGTTAAAAATTACTGGATTACCTGAAAGTCATGGTCAAAAAAACCATAAAGGAGTGAAAATGACCCACACATACAAAAATATTTGTGGCATCCCTTTTTGTAGTGTCAAGAAACAGGAAACTGAGTGAATCTCCATAAATTGGAGAATGGCTGAATGTTATGGAATATTATTGTTCTATAAGAAATGATCAGCAGGATGATTTCAGAGAGACCTGGAGAGACTTATATGAACTGATGCTAAGTGAAGTGAGCAGAACCAGGAGATCATTTTATATGGCAACAACAAGATTTTGTGAAGATCAATTCTGATAGATGTGGCTCTTGCCAACAATGAGATGATTCAGGCCAGTTCCAATGATTTTATGAAGAGAGTCATCTAACCCCAGAGAGAGGACTGTGGGAACTGAGTGTGGATCACAACATAGTATTTTCAGGCTTTTTATTGTTGTTTGCTTGCATTTTATTTTCTTTCTCATTTTCTTTCTTTTTTGATCTGACTTTTCTTGTGCAGCAATATAATTGTATAAATTTATATGCCTATATTGGGTTTAACATATGCTTTACCATGTTTGACATATATTGGATTACTTTCCATCTAGGGGAAGAGATGGGAGGGAGGGGAGAAAAAAGTAGAACACAAGGTTTTGCAAGGCTAAATGTTGAAAAATCATCCATACATATGTTTTGAAAATAAAAAGCTTTAATAAAAAATAAAGGCATTTGGAGGATTTTGTTGGAGACTCAGATATTCCCTGCCTTTATTTTGCAATTTTGGCTTTGACTTCTCAGACAGGTATTCTTAAAACTTTGTTATTATTGCTGTTGTGATGGACCCCTTTGACTATCTGGCAAAGTCTGTGGACTCCTCGGAGGAGTACTTGTTGCCTTCATTCTAATAGAGAAATTCCAAATTTCAGTAAGAAATGGCATTTGTTTGTATGTGAACATGTGTGCACATGTGCACACATGGCTATCATATATGTAAGTACATGTGGTTATAAATATGCATATATACATATACATATATACATATGCCCATATACACATATATCCATATTTTCTTATCTACGTTTCTATTTCTATTTATATATTTTTATATAAGCATATGTGTGGTTCATGAATTCCCTAAAATTTGCCCATTTTCTTCCAGGTTAAAAAGCCCTCACTTTGAACATTTAAATATATAACCTGAGTATCTGAGAAAACAGATGTGCCATTAAGAGAAATGGGAAAGTGGAGAGAAGGAGAGGACTCCAGAGAAAAGATGATAAATTTGTTTGGAAATTTTGAATTTGTGTGGGTCACATAAGTGGATATGCATAGCAGGCAGCTGTAGACACATGATTTTAATTCAACAGAGAAACTAGGGACTATTATTAATATGAAGAATCATGTATATGCAAGTGATAAGTCCTTAAGGACAATTTGGACTCAAGACTGGAAGGTCATTATGTCCAATTTCTTAACTTTTTAAGTCCTAGCTGGTCCAGAAATACCTGTGGATAATTTCTTGAAAAAAGCGGAATAGGTAGTATTACCCAACACTTTTATTCAAAAAAAGTCATGGAAAAGCATATAAATGGTTGAGCATCAATATTTTCTGAAGTTTGGACACCCTTTAATTGACCCAGAGTATTTCTAATTGTTAACTTCTGTCCTGGTTCTTTTTGGTAATTCTGTTTGCACAACTGGCTCCTCTAGTCAACTCCCTGCAAACTATTTCATATGTTTGCATTTGATTCTGCCACCTTTTCATATCTGGCATGAGCTTGCCTTACCTCCCATTTCTGAACACTAATCTTCCAATATACCTCAAATGACTCTCACTTTCTTTCTCTTGACTCATTTGCTATAGCACTTGTTGAATCACCCCTTCTATCCACTTTACATTTCTTTCTGTGATATGATAAAACCCAAGTTGATGTGCTGTTTTGGGGTAAAAGGAAGACTAGCAGTAGATCTGATTAATCCTTTTGACTCTTATTTTCAAGGCATAAAAAGCAAATTTCTAAAGATTAAGAAAAATTGAAAAATGGAAATACAGTTGCCATCCATAATTATCTATGTCCTGTTGTATTCTGACATCAGAGAATTTCACAGATTATATCACCATATCTTGGTAATTCAATCCACTTCAAAGACTCCCCAGGAAAGGAAACCCGGGATAAGATATTACATCAATCACATTTGGGAGTCCTAAAAATTATTTTAGAAACCAGTTAGACTGTACAAAGTTTCCTAAAGATGTTAAAGCCAATTGGCTTCCATAAAATACAATTATCAGCTGATGAGATAGCCTGGGTTAATGGGGGAATAAGGTGGGGTTTTATGGCTTATATTTTCAAAAGGATAATATCAGAATCAAAAACTAATGAAAATAACATAACTGAACCCTGACTTCAAAAATGTTCGGATTGCTTTCCAAGAAAAAAAGAGTTTCACATTAATATAGTGTTTTACCTACAGTATCTCATTTGAGTCTCAAAATCATCCTGTGAAGTAAATTATAGGGAACATAGGGAAACTAAGATCCATAAGCAAAGAATCAGGGTTCAAATTCAGATCTTTAGACTCCTATTTTTTTGCCTCTTCATTAAACTGACAGAGAAAAGGAAAGTGATTGCAAGGGTGAAACCAATTCTAGAGAATCTTGTGAAAATAGAAATTAGCACTGAGAATGACCTTTACATTAAGTATTTTTTTTTAAAGTTTTCACTGGGCTGGACTCAATCACTCTGAACAACCTTTTCAGGTCAATGACATGGAAGGCATCCAAGATGTGATATGGCCAAAAATTTAAAAAAATAGCTCCCAAAACATTTGGATAAATTAATTTATGATAAAATCCATGATGGATAATTAAGAATACTGAATTTGTTGATTCTTAATCTATTGAAATAGGTCTTTGTGCTATTTATTGTCATTTCAAGTTTGTGTACTTCTATGTTTTCTACATTCAGTCTTTCTATCTACCCTCCCTCCATTTCTTAAAAAAAAAAAATGAATGCTTGGAAATGATGAGAAATACATACATACATACATACATACATACCTATATGCATGCATATGTACAAATACTACTCCCATAAATACACATGCTTATCCTCAGTGTATAATCTAATAGAAATGAATAGGTGCACAAATAATAATGGCTAAAGTCTATTAAAATTTTTGTCAGTTAATTCTTCTAACTCCTCTAATGAGTGTTTCAAAAGCTTACTGCTTATCTATAGTCCTTCCCACAATGATCTCATACTTCCATGGGTTCAGTTATTATCTCTAAATAAAGTAGTGTTAAATTTGCATATCTAGTCATAAATTCTCTCCTGAATTCCAGTAGTTCATCAACTTCCTGCAACATATAAACATCCGCAAATCCTGTCTGCACTTTGAATTCAATTCAACTCTTACCTGTTCCTTCTCCCCATTTTTTTGTTTCATTGATGGTACTATCATTTTCTGATTACACAGGATCAAGTCCTCAGAATCATACCTAATTCATTTCTTTTCTTCATTACTGATATTAAATAACATTACAAATTACTTTAGTTCTGTTTTTAAAAGAAAGAGCAACTAGGAAAGGCAGCTATGATAGTGATGGCACTAGCAATAATATTGGGTAGGTATTTATTAAATAATCTATGGACATTAACCTTGGAGAGATGAGAATATAAGGAAAACAATGTGATTTTCTGCAATTACTTGAAGAATTGTCATGAGGTAGAGTTATTATATATGTTTTATCTGTGGCCAGAAAGTAGGAAAGGTGGAGAAAGAAATTGGAGGGAGGAAATTTTAGGATTAATATAAGAGAAAAACACCAGCAAATAGATTTTTTTCTTGGTAAAATGCATTGCCCTCAGAGATACTAAGTTCTCCATCACTATAAATCATAATCAAAAGAGTGGACGAATACTTGTGCATTTGGAAAAGAAAGGATTATAATTTTGATATGAGTTTTATTTTGTTTTGTTTTGCTTTTTTTTTCCTGGCTGGTGTCAGGTCCCAGACAATTTTGAGACTGTCATTTCAAGAATTAAATTTGGGAAAGATGAATGAAAAAAAATGAATGAATGAATTTAGTGCTTTTTATAGGTTAACTTTGCCTATGTGGATTAATCTATGATTAAACTGTGATAATTTTTGGTAAATGGGATATAAAAATAATTTTTGAGACTATAGCAATACACTTATGAGAATTTAGAAAAACTTACAGATTTAAAAAAAAATTGCCTGATGTTTCATTCCCTAGGATGCTTTTAAACTTCCTTGAGGATTGCTTTTACCAGAAGGTAATAGAATTGTTTTACTAAGATGGATTTTTTTGCTTATATCCTCACTTTTAAACTATCCCTTGTACCTAATACAAGATAGGAACCCCAACAACTGGTGATGAGATTGAGATTGATCAGTTATGGCACTGAAAACATTTAAATAGTGGGATGTCCACAAAATGATTCTTAGGATACTGTTAACAAAGAGTGGGATAAAATAATCCTTTCTTCCAAGGTTCACCATTTCCTCATATGACATGGAACAGGAATTTTTTTTTTCCCATGAAAAACAACAAAGTTGTTCTCAGGACCTGAATGGTCCACTTGGCCAAGATTTAGGCTACACATCCCTCAATGCAGTATCCTGATAACTTTTGGCCATATTAATAAGATTTCCAAAAGGCATAAATTGTCTACTCAGGTAAAATTGAGCTATATTAATCCTAACAGATATAAAAAGATGATTAGCTTTTTTGTCTTGAAATTTGAATGAGTAAGATTTAAATGAAATCATAAAATATTAAGGAATTCTATGACGATACAGAAAATAGCAAAACATTCCTTTCTTTCAAGAAATTCATAGATACTTATCAACATTCATTTCATAAAACTTAGAATTTCAAAATTTTGTGCCTCCTTTCTTTCCTTCCCTTTTAAGTTAGCAAGTAACATGATAAACACACACATACACACACATGTACAAGTGTGCACATATATACAAACATACACATATATCTTTAATTTCATAATTTGCAAATTCTGCATATCCTTTGACCATTTATGAGTAGGAGAATGACTACTATTCTTTTTTTTTTTATTTGTTTGTTATACATGTACATTTTTTTTGCATATTTCCTTAGGAATCATGTTGGGAGAGAAAAATCAGAACAAAAAGGGAAAACCAGACAAGAAAAAAAAGCAGAAGAAAGAGAAAAAGAAAGTGAAAACAGATGATATTGATTTACATTCAATCTCCATAGTTCTCTCTATGGATGTGTTTTCCATCCAAAGTTTATTTGGTGACACTGTTTGATCAAAGCAGGTATACACAGTTAGATAGCTCTTTGGGCATAGTTTCAAATTGCTTTCCAGAATGGCTGGATCATTTCACAACTCCAACAATTATGGATTAGTGTTCCAGTTTTCCCACATCCCTTCCAACATTTATTTTTATCTTTTCCTCTCATATTACCAGTCTGAGAGGTGTAAGGTGATATATGAGAGCTGTTTTAATTTGCATTTCTCTAATAGTGGTTTAGGGCTTTTTGTAATCCCAACTGGGCACAAAATGCCATCTGCATCCAGAAAAAGAACTAAATAGACTGAATGTTAATCAACATATGTTATGTTCATTTCTTTTTTTTCTGTTTTCTTAATCTCTCCCATGATTTTTCCCTTTTGCTCTGATTTTTCTCTCCCAATATAATTCATAAAGCAATATGTAATGTGATAAAAATAAATGCATTTAATAGAAAAAAGAAAGGGAAGCCCTGGGCTTGATGTGGCTGGAGCCTCAGAAGGAATCATAGTAACCTCCTGAGCCACTTGTGGAATTGGGGTCTCAGTCTAAGAACACTGAGGGAACCTCTGCTGATTAGGAAATTCAGGCCCAACTGTGCTGCAAGATACAGCTCTGGATGAGAAGAAACCAGCACCTGTAAGTGCAAAGGCAGTGGGACAGAGATGCTACAGACTATTGGTAATTGCTAGAGGGTGGAGCTCTTGGTTTGGGTGTCCTGGTCAGAGGGGAGAGCTCCAGTGAAGCCAAAGACACTATTCCTCCTAACCCAGGATTAGAGTTGCTTACACTAATACCTTTATTTAAAAAAAGAGATAAACCAACAAAGAAGAAAGAACTGCACCATAGAACCATAGAAACATACTTTTTGAACAGGGAAGACCAGATTTTATCTTCAGAGGAGAAGACTTAAGTTAAAAAAAAAAAGCTCTTTCCTCAAAAAGTAACATGAAATGACTCCCCAGAGAGAATTTATAGAAGAATTCAAAAAGTAATTTAAAAATCAAATGAGGGACTTTGAGGGAAAACTAAAATAAAATCCAAGGAAAACAAGAAAATTATGAAAAAAAGTTAACCAATTAGAAAAGGAAATACAGAGTCCCAAAAACAAAAAATCTGAAAATTAGAATTGGGCAATTGGAAGCTGTTGAAGATATGAGAGACCAAGAAATAACAAAACAGATTTTAAACATTGTAAAAAATAAAAAAAGAATATGAACCACAAGAAAAATAATAACATGGATAGCAGATTAAAATAAAGAAAGTATAGGGATAATTGATATCCCTATTAATTAAATTAATTTATTAAATTAATTAATTAAATTAATAGTGACCCTAAAAAGGACCTTGACATAATAATTAAGAAATAAGCCAAGAAAATTTTTCTGGAGTGATAGAACATTAAAGGAAAATAGAAATAAAATAAAATCCACTGATGACCACCTCAATGAGATCCTTTGTGGAAAACACATAGAAACATTATTGTTAAATTTTGAAATCCCCAGATAAAAGAGAACATTTCTGCAAGAAATAAGAAAAGAAAAACAATTCAAAGATCCTGGAAGGACAATTAGAATTGTACAGACTTATCAGCAGCCACAATAAAATACTGTAGGTCCTGGAATCATATATACTGACAATCAAAGAATTAGGTCTGCTACCAAAAGTATAATATCCAGCAAAGTTATTTGTAAAATTGAATGACAATAAATGACATTCAATGAACTTGCAGATTTTCAGGACTGTCTATCAATAAGACCTGAACTTAATAGACCATTTAACATATAAGAGCCACTATCAAAGATCAATTTCAAGGAACTTAGGAGGAATATATTATTTATATTTTTAAACATGAGAAATTTATGGCATATGTTAAAGATTGGCATTAAGAATATGATATCTTAAAAGAAAAATTGGGACAGAGTTAAGATAAAAATAGTAATTATGTCATACATATGTGGTACACAGAAAGAATAGACATAGAGGCATTAGTGAGGGTACGAGGAAACCTACTCACAATGGGTTAAATAGGCAATACTACATATATACTATGAAGGTTCTATAAAGAAAAAAGGGGGAAGGATGGGCTGACAGGGAAGTAAAGGGCAAGGGAAGAAGTAAGGGAGGGATCATGGGTGTTGAGAAGTTAAGTAATAGCAAGGCAAGTTAGGAGTAGAATTAAAGTAAAGGGTTAGCAGGGATAGGAAAGATATGTGTGGGTCTATATGAGGGGATATGTGGGTGTATGTATGTGTATGTATATATCTACATAAGTATATATAAATATATCCTTCCTTAATTATATTCTACTTGGGAAGAGTGGGGGGGTGAAGGGGGAAAAAGAATAAAGTCAAAATGGAGCACAGCAGAAAAACAAAGAATAATTTACAAGAAAGTAAAGAAGACCGCTAATGAAATACATATATATATATATATATGTATATATGTGTATATATATTCATATATATCTATTTACATACATATATGTGTATGCTTTCTTGAAGTGATATTTGGTGTTATATATTTTGAATTCTCTTTTATGTTCTTCACATGACAATGTCCTTTTTGTTTTATTTCATGTTGTTTTGTATTCCTTTTTCTGTTTTTTTCTCATTCTGTTTATTTAAATAAATTTGGATTAAAAAAACAGACTAGACAAAGTGGTAAGGAAATAGAAAAAAAACAATGTGAAGAAGAATCCCTTAAAAAGCAAAATTAATCAAATGGAAAAAATGCACTGAAGATCACAGTCCTTTTAAAGTAGAATTGAATAACATAAAAAGGAGGCACAAAAGCTCGCTGAAGAAAATAATTCCTTAATATGTATACATGTATTCGATTTGCCAATATTTTAACACAATTAACATGTAGTGGATATCCTGCCATCTAGGGGAGGGGTGG
>JAJPUD010029053.1:0-14185 GCA_023553655.1 Myrmecobius fasciatus
CTCTCTCTCTCTCTCTCTCTCTCTCTCTCTCTCTCTCTCTCTCTCTCGTATTCCCCAGTTCTTAGAACAGTGTTTACTGTATTCTGTAGTAACTGTTTATAAATATATATTCTTTTCTCCTTCCATCCCTCTCTTCTCTTCTTCCCCATTTCCTTCCTTCCTTTTCTTTCTTTCTTTTGTTCTTTCTTTCTTCCCACCTTCCTTAGTTTGTTTTTTTCTTTCCTTTTTTCCCTTTCTTTTTACAAAAGGATTTCTCCTAGTTTCTAGTCCCTATAAATTTCTATTTTCTCTTTGAGAAGAGGTTTAAATCTGCTATATTGTTCCAAAGCAGCAGATTTTTTTTAAAAATTTTTTCTCTTCTATGCCAGATTCTTTCTTTACATAATATCTTAACAAGGATTTCCCTCATCTTGAAATCCTTTGTGTTGTGTTACTTTTTATTTCTTCCATATTGTACACAAAACATGCTCCCATCCCAAAATACAACAAGAGGTGTCCATGTTTGGGCAGCTTTTAATTCAGCCTGTTGACCTTTTTCTTTTCCTTCTTGCTAACCTGATGCTGTGCATAAAAGTGAGCAATGTAACAGGAACTTCCAGTGAACGCATATAATATTCCAACAAAAAACAAGAGAATATTTCTTATCCTTTTTAGTCACACTAACCACTCAAGAATAAACATTGATAGTATTTTTTTCCAGGAAGCAACTATTTATTTCTACATCCCCCAACATCAATTTTCCTTTTCAAGTATAACAGAGAAACTGTCACATCCTCCATATTTACATTCTTTTTTCAACGTAGATCAAGAAGGTAGATTACTTACAAATATCAAATTCTTATACATATATCCAATAGGAGAAAAAGCTCAGAATCTTTCTGCATAATTAGATGAAATATATATTTTATTTTCTAATGTCAAATATCTCAAATTTCCTGATCCAGAAACAAATGTTTACATCACCTTTCTTTCCTTTTACGTATTTCAAATTGTTGGTACAAATTGGTAAAACTTTCAGAATCTTTCTTAAATGGTTAAAAGATATGTAAACAATTTCCTTTGTGGATAATAAGACTATTGTAAAGTTCTATTTTACTGTGTAGTATTAATCAAGACTGTTATCCTGAAAAACTCTAACTTTACTTTGCCAGTTATGACATAGCCTCAAGACAAGATTTGTCATGGTCCCTCAGCTGCATGACATTAGGAAACTAGGGGGGAAAAGCAACTCATCCATTTATGAAGGGCTCCCTTATTAAAAAAAAAAAAAGGTTCCTGTTGGAGAGGGGTATTGTTGCAACTGCTTGTCAGCATATTCACTCAGGCACATTTTAGCAGCTTATCCCAGGTTATTTAACCAAGAAATGATTTTGGTATTATTTTAGACATTGTCACTTAACAAAAATGAATTTTAATGCTGTGAAAGTGTCACATGAGATTCTACTCATCTGGCTATAGTACTTTAATTTGTCATCTTTTTTTCATGTTTAGGAATGATTTATGGAACATTCATCACACAATGATTTTCAATGACCTCCAGTTCTTCAACTTATCCCTCTTCAGATTTAAATACCATTTACATATGTAGATATAGAAATAAATATATATCTATACATATATCTAAACATTTTATATTATATATTTATATAATCTAAGTGAAGGAGTGATACCGTGAACTGATCAAAAATATGTTGATGAGTGACTTGGAGATGAAGATATAACATCAAAAAGCAAGACAATAATTCATCTATTCCTTGAAAGATATTTCCAATTTGCCATAAAAAGTTAATAAACACTGAGACTTAAAGAAAAAAAAATGTCTTCAGTCCATTTAGTGAGCACCTTTGATTTAGTCATTTATCAATCCTCTTTAATAACTGGCACTGAATAATAATTTAATAACTTAAGCAGAGTGGATAAAGTTGCTTAATTTCAGAAAGGTCTAAATCCAAATCCTATTTCATCTACTAAGGTAGAGGGGTATGGAAATGGTTTAGCTTTGCCTTCTTCTTTCCTTATCCTGACAAAAACCAGTTTCTGTTTTCTGGTCATTCTTTTGATTTGTTACTTCCACCTCCAAGTATACAAGTATGCTTCAGTTAGGTCTGAATTTAATTTCTCTGTTTAATTTTATGTTTATATTCTCTCTTATTTATGATGCTCAGTAAAACTAACTATGGCCAACTCAGAGTGTGATGCTTTCTAGATGTTTTTTCTCACTTCTTACCTTTTTTGTAGATAGAGAAAAAGCAAAAAGAAAAACCTAAAGGTTTTTGGTAGAAAAAAGAAATTTTGTCTTGGAGATAATGAGCTAGCTTGCAAAATTTTCAATCTGGTGATAAGCCCCATTTCCACATTCTTTCATTGTTCAGAAAAGTTATATATATACACACACACATATATACATTTATGAAGGGCTGTATACATGTATACATATATACATTTATGAAGTACATATATATGTACATATTATATATATAATTAAGATAAAACTAAAAACAGAATTATTGAATTTATAACGTTCTAAACTTCTGTTGATCATTAAGCTTGCTAAATTTTACATAATCAAATAACTATAAATAACTTTTTACATTTTATATAATCATAAACATAATTACATAAACATTTTACATAATCAAATAACTACAAATAATTTTTCTTTCACTCCCTCTCAAACTGTCTTTAGCAAGATACTAATTCAAAATACCATTAAAAGTATGCATATCAAACCATTTTTAAAAAGGTAACAAGAAGGGAAAATGTTTGAATGCTGAAGCAATTCTAATCAATTAACCTTGACACCTATTGCTCTAAGCAATAAAATTAAAGAGAGAAGCCAGAATGGAATATGTACATCATTTTCATTTCAGTTTTTCTCTGAAAAGTTAGAATTAACTCATTCTCTAGTAAAAACTCTTAATAAACTTGGTTTCTCCCTTAAGGAAGGGAAAAACCGTTCGAATCCAAATAGACTTCTTAGACTCTTAGGAAGAAGAGACTTCCATATGACATTCCAGTTTCATTCTCCCAACTTTCTTTCTTTTTCTAAAAAGAGATTCTTCAAAGTCCTCCTTTACTAATTATTCTGACCTTCAATCCTAATGCTGAGATAAGTCCTAGAAGAAAAAATACAACTCCCAAGGTCTTTGCAATTTAGGCCTCCTTGGAGATGGTTAGCCCAATTTTGCCAAAAATACTACCACATTTGTAACATTGACAGGCATATAAGAGGTAAATTTATAAAATGGGCCCTGCATTCACAGTCATTGTCCACTTAAAAGGTGGCAGTTATGAAATTCTTTGTGTTTATGCAGTTAGAGAACACAGATTTCATTGGGTTTCCAGCCTTGACATAGCTCTTTCTCTCTCTCCCTTTCCCCCTTTCTCAAATGTACCTCCTTATAAGTCCCTCATGATAGGAACAAAGGGACCCCAGAGACATAAAGATAGCATCAATCACTGTTATTTGTGAGAACTAATATAAAATCCAGCAATTTTATTCATTAACACGAAAAAAAATTAATAAAAGCACAAATTCAAATGAGGCTATAGCTAGAGGGATTATTTCTTAGCATACCTACTATTGGGACAAGTACTCCTAATAAATTACACGTAGTAACATACATCTCCCAGTTAGCCCGTTTAGATAGAATTCATCTAACTGTCTTAAGGTTACTGCAGATTTGGCAAGCACTGTATTTTATTCTGGCCCTGCTGTAGCTATGGGACTACTTACACTTCTCTCATTCTCCTCAGGATTACTGAACTCTCAAGTTATTAGTTTCCTGTCTTCCCAAACCTGGAAGAAACATAAATCTCAGAGGCTGTGATCAGCTAACTCTGCCAACTCTGGCAATTGTTATACATTCATAAAATAGCTTGGTCAATAAACATGAGTTGCTTGCTGAAGGTTCTAAATTACAGAGAGAGGCAGTAGAAAGTTTTTTTAAATTAAAATTTAATACAATTCTATTAAAATGAAAGCCATTTTACACATAAAAATAATGGAGCTTAAAATATATGTAAAAATTTAAATGTCCAAACATTAATATTGATATGTTGAATGGTTTTAATTTTTGGTGCAAAATTTTCTCTTGCTTTATTTTTCAAAACCTGGTGTATCTGATGCATTGCTACTAATCTTTTTTTTTTTCCAAATACTTATTAATCTGTCCATCTCACTTCCCTACTCCTTCAATGAAAAAATAAATAAAATGTACTTAACACTTACTTGCTTAATATGATTGTTTTGAAATGAATTTAACCTATGCCAAGAAGTAGCACAAGAGACATTAGCTCCAAGTGTTGTGGGGAAGCAGGGGAGGAGGGAAGCAAGCTTCACTGAAATTTACTTTCTGGGACATAGGTAGCAGTTTTTCAAAACCTTCAATGTTACAACCCTGTGGCTAAGAATATGTCAGCCAACTTAAGGGAGTTGAGCATACTACTTTACAAAGTTTGAATTGCCATCTGACTAAACTAGGATTGGTAAAATATTCCCTAATTATGTTTCCCTAACAATATATTAGATTTTTTTGTACAACTTTTAAGTTTTATGTAATCAAAACTATCCAGTTAATTTCTTTTAATCCTTTACTTTGAGCATAAATTCATGAATTCTTCTCCTTATCCATGCATAAGAAATTAAGCTTCCTTATTTCCCCATTTTTAAAATAATGTGACTTTTAAAATATACATCATGTTTTGCTAGCACTTTTAAAAAAATTGTTCTTTCATGTAGCAACTAAAAGAGTTGATAAAAGGAACTATATAGTTCCCTCTGACTTTTTAGGGTGGTGTTATTTTTTTTTCTCAGTTAAGAGCCTAGGCTTATTTTATTAGCCAAGAAGTGTCTGTATGACTCATAAATACAACATAATGCTTATAGGAAAAAAAACAAACTTTAAAAAGATATTTTTAAGTTAAGGTCTTTCCCAGATCTCATTGCCTCAGAGCAATGTCCATTCAAATTAAAGCTAGATAAGAAATGACACAAAAAAATAGGGTCTTTTAGTAGTCTCTCTCTCTCTCTCTCTGTATATATATATATATTCAGTCTGGGAGGGGAAGATACTTAGGGTTTGAGACCATAACAAAAAACAACAACAAAAACTATTTATTCAAACTGAGTCATCAGAGCTCAAATAATGATCAAATGATACTTGGGCTGGGACCTACTGTTAGCCATTCAGAGTGATTTGGGTTTAAGACATGGTTCTTAAGAAAGAAATCTAATTTATAAACTCCAAGATACTTTGCAAGCTTTCATTGATCAAAATTTATATTTCTTTAGGCAGAAAACTCACAGAAAAGGGTATGATTGTCTATGTTGAGAGGGAGAGGAGGGAGGGAAAGGAGGCAGGAGGAAAAGGAAGAAAAAGTGGAAGGAAGGAAGGAAGGAAGGAAGGAAGGAAGGAAGGAAGGAAGGAAGGAAGGAAGGAAGGAAGCAAAGAAGGAAGGAAGGAAGGAAGGAAAGAGGTAGGAAGGAAAGAAGGAAGAAAAGGAGGAAGGAAGAGAGGAAGGGAAGAAGGAAGATAGAAGTGAGGGAAAGAAAAGAGAGAGGAAGGAGGGAGGGAGATGAGGAAGAAAGAGAGAGAGGGAAAGGAGAAGGGAGGGAAGGAGAAAAGGAAGGAAGGAAGGAAGGAAGGAGAGAGGGAAGGAAGGAGGGAGGGAGGGAGGGAGAACGGGAACTGTGTTGCTTAAATGGAACTATCCAGTTAATTGCCCAGTAGAGTAGCTACTAGTACTCATAAGTTGTTTGTCCTTCATTCTTGAAGAGGACCATGACATTAGAAAGGTGATTTCATGGTTTGCCACTGAATTGGTTTAAGTGAGGGAGGGTTATACAAAGTCATCAGTCTCAACCTCTCCTCAGGGACCATCTAAGTCTAATTGCAAACTTTAGATCAAGATGACTGGAGATGGCCCCTAAATCTCTTAAATGCAGCCCTTAATGCCAACTCTCCCCCTAGGTTTAAAGAATAAATACATTTATTGTTTATAAATAACTTTTTAAATTAAACATGTAATTTGACAATGGATTCTTGACAATTAATATAGCTATATAGACAGATAATGTATTGAGAATCATCAATGATCACTAAGAAACACAAAGGTTCTTTTTAGGATTTAAAAGGAAAAAAGAAGTAGCTAAATTGAAAAAGTAGTATAACTCATTTCTTCTTTTGGTTGCTGCTTTGACTATAAGTTAAAAAAAATCACTTTGTAATCACCATAATCAATTAAGGTTAGCATTGACTACAGCCAGAAGAAAATATCTCAGTCAGGAATACCTCATCCAATTCCCATATAAGCATCTTTAGGCTATAAGAATATCGCAGACTGAGAAGCACTCATTAATATCACTTCTCACTTGGAGGACTAGGAAGGGAGCTAGCTATCCATGTTGTATCTGCTTCATAGGAACTCCCTATGAGTAAGGTCCTACTTGAAGTTTGCTATAAGGACAAACAGAGATTCCAGTTATAGAAGTAGTTGGATGCTTAACTATGACCTTTGCAATGTCATAGGCAATTATTACCTCATCCTTCTGTTTTGAATGGTAGGGATACCACTAAAATTTTTTGTATTGCAGTTAGGAGGCAGTAGTAGGTAGAAGTGAATAGAAGAGTAGACCTAGAATTAGGGAGACCTAAAATCTTGTCCATATACTAACTTTGTGTTCTTGTGCAACTCACCTAAAGTGTATTTACTTGAATTTCCTCAACCTTAAAATTGGAATCATAATACCTACCTCCCAGGGAAGGTCAAATTTGTAAATGTTTAGCACATGATAGAAACTATAGAAATACTAGTTAACATTAATTATTATTATTATTATTATTATTCTGCATACATTTACACATACTCATTTGTTTTTCTTTTTTGGTACAGTTTTTTTTTCTGTCTAGTATTTTATTAAATTGAATGGACTAGACAATAAAATAATCTATCAGATAATTTTATGAATATTTTAGCTGTTCTAATATAATTTAGCTGCTTTGAAATAGTTGTTATTTTTTAATTCGGTACAATATCATGTTTGCTTTAAAAAAAAATCTGAAAGATGAAATTCAAAGAGGAATTGCTTGTCCTGCCACAATAATCTTCATAAGCATTTCTCATGGAACATTATCTCCTTCTTTAAACTGGAGCACTCAACTGTAAAAACAGAATATAGCTTTTGCAACTGTTCACAATTAAAAAAAAAGCAATTTCTACAAAACAAAATAAATTTAAGAGTAAACAGGGGGGCAGCTAGGTGGTGCAGTGGATAGAGCACCAGCCCTGAAGTCAGGAGGACCTGAGTTCAAATCTGGTCTCAGACACTTAACATTCCCTCGCAGTGTGACCCTGAGCAAGTCACTTAACCCCAATTGCCTCAGCAAAAAGCAAAAAAAAAAAAAAAGAAGAATAAACAGAAGAATTTCTCAGCCCAATTTAATTGAATTTTAGTTTTCTTATGGCTTTCAGCATGTTTATATTAAGGTCAGTCAGACATATTAGATTAAGTAGACCTTTGATGACCTTTCATTCATGTTGCAATAATTGATAATAAACCTTTCCAGTCTCCCCTTCCTACACAAAGATTATAATAAACTCTGAAACAACTTTCAATCATAGATCAAAAGCAGGAAGGAACCTGAGAATCATTTAGTTAAATCACCCTCATTTTACAAAGATCTGGTAAGTGATTTGTCCAAAGGTACAAGGCAGTAGTCAAAAGTAACACTTAGAGAGTTCAAGATGGGCAAGCCCTTTTCTTAGATTATGGAAAATTAGAGGAATTATTTTGGAATACTCAGAGTTACCCAAAATGCCAAAAGCAAAACCCCAAATGCCAAAATTTAAATACCATGTTACTTATGACATGCAATTCGATAGAATCCTGCATTGACCAGTGTTTTTAGCACAAATCTTGAATTGAGAAAGCCCTGCTACCAGTGTTTTCTATTTTGTCCAAATTAATATAAAAGGTCATCATTGGTAGACAAAGCATATCTTGATGTATTCGCCACATCATTATGCCCTCATGTTTGTCTTGACAGAGTGAATCCTTTCCCATAGAAATTTCCCTTTACTGGAAACTACAAAAAACTGGATGAATTAAAAAAAAAATGAAGAAAGTTCATTCTGATTTCATTAGGCATCCATGTGGCAACAGTATTTGTAATCAGAAAATATGCATTTAACAAACTGCTATGTGATCTTTATATAGGCTTCCATTTTTTGATTTGTAAAATAGTGGCGACCTGGGGGGTGAGGGAGGAGTCAACTAGTTGATCTCTAATGTTTCTTTCTACTCTAAATCCACTCTTCTGTTTAATTCTCCTTTCACAGAGAATTCTCACTAGAGATATGACAAAAATTTTTAAGTAACAAATTACTTTACCCAATGGATTTGGAAAATTTCCACATGAAATTAGATCTTTAAAAATGTCAGAAACAGTTACAGTGATTAATGAAAAAAGCACTTTAATAGCTCATAATATTTTACAATGACAATTGATATAATATGGCTCAAATCATTTATGCAAATTATACTATTTTGATCTTGTCATTTTCTCACTTTATAATATATGGTACATGCTTTAAAGTATATATCCTATTTAATACTACCTTTTAAAATATTAATCTAAGAAGTCATGAAAATCTTCATTGAAGCAAACCTCTAAAGCAAGCTATGATTCTTAGCAGTCATTAAAAATCTCTTGTGTTAGGCAATATCTTAAGGCAAAAAAAAAAAATGCAGATACTGAACTGCATTAGTAGATGAGGTTCACTAAACCTGCAGTTTTCTATACCAATGAAACTCTAAATGTCACTTATTACCTATATGACATTGAACAAATCAGTCAACCTTTGTTGGTTTTAGTTTTCTCATATGTAAAAGGAGAGGATGGATTAGAATCAGCAGTGTTAAACTCAAATAAAAATAGTCATAGTGATTTAAAAACTAATTTCCACATTCTATTATATTTTTATTTACTTTATTAGACATTTTCCAGTTACTTTCTAAATTGGTTTAGAGATTTTCACACCTCTAGACTACATGGTTTCGAATATCATTTTTATCTTTTGACCTCTGTTTGTTTCTAGTAGTCCAGGGGTAATATATTCCATTTAAATATATGTATTTAATTCTTTAAATTTACATATTTAATTTTAATATTAAATTTAAAAATAAATAAATACAATTTAATATTTAATTTTAAATATATATTTAATTCTTTAAATTAACAAAGATTTTATTTTATATATGTATTTGTTTGCATGTACACTCCCACATTAGATTTAGAGCTTCTTGAAGACAGGGGCTAGCTTTTGTCTCTTTGTATCAGCCAGGGCTTGGCATAGTGCCTAGCATGAAGAAAGTATTTAATAAAGGTTTATTGATTTATTGATTGATGATATAAAGATTTGGTGATGAAGAAACTTTTCCATAATGCAGATCAGCCCTTATTCTCTCTATAGGAAATTAGTGAATTGCCTAAGAGCCAAAAAATATCAGAGGAAGGCTGTCTGGTTCTCTGTTTCTTTCTCTCTCTCTCTCTCCCTCTCTCTTTTTCCATAATAAGTAGGGAAAGAAAAATATTTTTAATTAACTGCAATACTGTAAAAATCCTTTCAATTTCTTTGCATAAATAATTTTACTATACTATTATCTTTATGATTATATATATTCTTAATACATATACATAAACATACATTTTTACTTATATATACTTGTCTACCTGATATTAAAATATTTTCTCTTTATCCTTTTATATTGTTATCATTGACAAAAGAAAAGATATTAAACTTGTTTTGCCTGGATAAACAGCATAGTATAGCCATCATTGGAAGACCAATAAATGGAAAGAGAAAAATTTTTGTTCTAAGGAAAAAATTATCAAAAGTGAAATGGTGGTGAGGTGCTTCCTGTATTTGTAGATCTTCAAGCAAAGGTTAGATGACCATTTGTCAAGAAATGAAAATATGAATAAAGAATTTTTTAAACTCTTACTATGCATGAAACTAAGTGCTGGGGATATAAATAGAAAAGGAAGGGAGTCTTTACTCTCAACAAACTCACAGTCAAATGATGTAGGGTATGTATATCCACAGAAGGGAAGCAAATAAGAATTTATGAAGTTTCTGCTATGTAACAGGCAGTTTCCTAAGTGCTTCATGAATATTATCTAATCTGATGGTGATGTTACCAGCCTATATTTCCTTCAAGGTTTTTTTTTTTTTCTTTTTCATTTAGGTTTGTTTGCCTATCCTGTGAATAGGGATTGATTGACAACTGGTGAACATAGCTGGCTCCTTCATCATAGGAATTCCTTTCCAGATGATGTCTGTGATGACTGAACTGAAGGTAATATTGGTGAAATAGAAAGTGTTTCCACACCCATCTAGTTAAGGCTAAAAACTGGCTAGAAGTCACTGTTGTTAGTAATAAGAAATTACTCCATAATGATATTTCCCCTCAATGATGTTTGTGTTGGAAGCAGATTTGATTGCTATTATTCCTAAGGTTCTTTGAGGGGAAAGGAAGATAATACATTTTTATAAAGTACCTATTATGTGCCAAATACTTTACAAATATTACTTCATTTAATCTTGAGTTCAAAGCCCTATCTGTCCTTATTCCAACCCAATAAGATATGGTAGAAGTGGTAGCGATTTGCATAACATATACTGCCTTTCTTTTCTTTCTTACCACTCTAACTAGATGATTCTTGTGTAAAATTATATTTGGTCTTTGAGGTTCTTTTCAATTCTGAGATTAGGAAAACTGAATGATTTCAAATGATATTTTCTCTTACTTTAATTACTAAAAATATCCATGTAAAGAAAAATAATTGGAAATGGCCCTTGTGAAAATTTATTGAATACTGTTTATTTTCACTATACACTAAAAACCAATATTGTGGAATAAGAATTTAGCATCATGGGTTTGAACCCTTACTCTGATAGTTATTATAGAAATAGATTAATTATAGAAAAGAAACTTCAAAGTGTTCATTTCCTAAACTAAAAATGGAAATAATGCTTGCTGAAACTACCGGAGAGGACTGTTTTGAAGACAAAACTTTGTAAACTTTCAGGTCCTTGGTAAGTTATTGTTATTTCTTCCAATATAACCTTGAAAAAATGACAACCACTTTGGCTTCAACATCCAGATGCATAAAATGAAAGTTATGTACTGAATTCCCTCTAAAAATCCTTTCAAGTTCTAAATCCTATGATTCCATCACAATATTTCAAATAGATTTTGTACATTTACCTCCGAAGTTACACTATAAAACTCTGTGTTGTTGGGGACAGCAGGGAAAGAAGTCATTGGTATAAATTTTCAACATTGTCATTTTGATAAAACATTAACCCTTTAGAACTGGGCTGTTTAGAAGGGCAATCACAGGGCAAAGGAACTCTACTTGAATTCCTGCCGCTTAACTCAGCATGGCATAAGGCCCGTAAGTTAACAGCTTTTTTTTTTCCTTTTGTCATTATTCTAGATCTATGCTGAACAACATTATCTAACAGGCATTAATGATTCAACTACTGATGCTTGTTATATTGTTTGAATAAAACAGACCTAGTCCTCTGATGAGTAAATCACCTTCTGGAACTAAAGTGCTCACTTATGTGATAAAAATTACTTCTTTTATGGAAACCTACTTAGTTCCCTGGGGGGGAAAATGTTTTATTAAACACAGTGCATTTCTATAGCATTGTTCATACTTAAAAATTATTTTCTTATTTATGTGGGTCAAAGCAGGTATATTATGTGTCACATAAATGGTCCCTTCATATACCACCATTAGAATATAAAAATAACAGTTATTTCTAAATTATAAACTGGATTGGGAAAATTATTTGTTGTTTTACTCAGATTACTATAATAAGTATATTTGTAATAAGTATAATAAGTTATCTGATCTCAAATAAATCTATATCATTGAACTTTTAGAATGACATCTTCAAAGATAGTTCCATTCCAAGAAATATTGAAATGAGACAAACTCCATTTCTATATAGTAGCAAAATTTACAGGGTTTTTTTAGACACTCTTTTTCTCCAACTTAAAGGAACTGTGAAGAGTAGAACAGAACCTGATTCCTTGCTATTATTTGTCCTTCACCATCCAGTTGACACCTCTCCTTATGAATAACTCCCTTAGAAGAAAAAAAATTCAAATCTACTACAATAAGTACATTTTTCTTAATTCCCTTTTCAGTGAATGCTTCTTTGTTTGAAGCATTAATAAAAGTATGTTCTCATTTGAAGAGAATAATATGCTTGTGAGAGAATTTGTTATTATTATTCCTGGGTGGCATAAAAAAAAAACCTTTTTTCCCCCAAAAATCAATTTACTTATATTGTAGACTGCCATCTTCTCCATGTTTCATTTTCAAAATGCCTTAAAAGTTAATAATGCACAGGTGATATGAATTAATTTCTTGCATCTCAAAAACAACTAGGAGAAAAATATATTTTAGTCTTATTTGTTGTTTGGCCATGTTTGACTTTTCATGATAACATGTACTATATCACACCAGTACTAAAGATTCTGAAATGATTTCTCCAATGGCTTAAGGCAAGCAGGGACTTGCTTAGGGTCACCCAGCTAGTAAATATCTGAGGCCAATTTTGGATTCACATAATCCTGACTTCAGACCCAATGCTCTATTCACTGAACTATCTATCCTACTATTATATTTTCTTTAATAGACTCTTTAGAGATTCTTATTAAAATTCAATTTTTATATATACTCACCCATGTGTATATGTATGTATGTAGATATGCACATATATTTACATGAACACATATGGAATGTCTTAAGCTAGATGGTACAGTGCAAAGAGTATTGCCTTGGAAACATATAGACTACATATATTGAGTTCAAACCTGGTCTCATACGATTAATAGCTGGGTGATTCTGGGCAAGTCATTTAACTGTTTTTACCTAAGTTTCCTCATTCTTAAAATGACCTGGAGAAGAAAATGGCAAACTACTACAGTATCTTTGTTAAGAAAATCCCAAAGGTGTCACAAAGATTCAGACACAACTGAAAAATGACTAAACAACTCTCACAAAGCCCTTAACAGCTAACACCTTAATTTTCACTTAATTATTTTTGGTTTGATTTGTTTAGTAAAATGGAAATCAGGATATAAATCTAGGATAAAAGAGCAAGGGAAAGAAAAATGAAATAAAGAGATTCTAATTTCCTTGAAGGTTCAGCTTTAGCACCATCTTCTCCTGATCTATCAGTTACTAGTGGCCATTCTGTTCTAACATTATTTTGTGCATAACTTGTATATCTTTATATCTATATATACACGCCATCTCTCCAAGACAATATAAACTTGGAGAGAGAGCCTGTATCATTTCTCTGTTATAACCCCAGTTCCTGGAGCAATGTCTGGAACATAGTAGGCACTTGACAAATACCTGTTGTTAGGCTTAATGATTGCCAATAATGTTTCCAGTTGGAAGAATCACAACATTTTACTTAACATTTTTGCCCCAAGGTTGATCAAGTACATGTATTAACATTTGAGTTACTTAAATATGGCTCCACTTTCCAAGGATTTTTATTTATTTATTCATTTGGTAGGCCCATTTCTCCTTTGTTATTGAACCATTAGCAGCTAAAATGACCTTTCAGAGAAATAGGTGAGGAGTGTTTCCTCCTGGAGCAAGATACTACTTACTAAGTTTTTATACAATGTTTTATCCACCTTTCCCTAGTCAAAAACAAACAAAAAAGAAAATGAAATTTAAATTTCAAAACATATCACTTTCCTTGAACTAATTATTCTGAAAATTTTGTTTTATTTTTGCTATAAGTTGATTACTTATCCCATTTTAAGAGAAAATAGGTGACCTTTTCAATTCAGGAATTCTGCCCTTTTGAGTTATAGGATAGCATCTTGCTTAGTGAAACTGCTCTTGAAATTATAAATAGCTGTAAACACAATGAAAAGATCTTTGGAAGGGTTGTAACACTAAAAAAAATGGAAGAAAAAACTTCTAAAAAAGAAAAAGAGATACTTTTCACTTAGTTTTAATTTTTACTCATAAGAATGTTTGAAAATACATAATAAATAGAAACAAAAATACGTGTTTTCTACCAATCCAAAGAGCCTATGAAATAATTGTAATTTTAATAACAGTGATGAGGGACCAGT
>JAJPUD010029054.1:0-14184 GCA_023553655.1 Myrmecobius fasciatus
ATTGCTTCCCTCCTAATCTTGTCTGCATTGATTTTGTTTGTACAAAACCTTTTTAATTTAATATAGTCAAAGTTATCTATCTGGTTTTCAATTAAAAGTTCCAGTTCTTCTTTGGACATAAATTTATTCCATCTCCACAGGTCTGAGAGGTAAACTATATTATGTTCCTCTAACTTGTTTACAAAATCACTCTTTATATCCAGATCATGAACCCATTTAGATCTTATCTTGGTATGTGGTGTTAGATGTGGGTCAAGCCCTAATTTGTAGAAATATTTTTTAAAAAATTCTTGGGAGCATCAATATCCTAGAACCAAGTACAGTTACCTGCCACATAGTTTTTCTTAAGTTATGAATTATTAACTACAATATTCAAATAAACTATTGATTTGGCAACTAAAATTTAATTCATAAATATTTACTAAATGATCATTATATAACAATACCCTACGCTAAGTGTTTGGAATATAAGCACCATGTTGTCAAGGTGCTTATATTCTACAAATGTGGTAAAAATGTATATAGATAATTAAATGCAAATTCAAAAAAATACAAAATTATTTTGAATGAGAGAGGATGCTATTTACCTGAAGGAGGAAACACTTGAAATGAACTCTAAAGGAACCTAAGGATTATAAGGGTTATAAAAGGCAGTAGTGACTAGATGGTAAAATAGAGTATATTGTAGAAGTGGGGAGTAGCAAGTCAAGTACAAGGAACAGATAACCAAATAGTATGATTAGAATGGGGAGTGTATGAAGAAAGAAAAAGGAAAGAAACTAATATTTACTAAGTTCTTGGTAGTTTTTGCTTGGATTTGTGTTAAGTGCTTTACAAATGTATTATTTTATACTAACCACAACTATGAGAGGCATATGTTAACATTATCTCTATTTTACAGTTAAGGAAACTGAATCTAACTGAATGGCTTGATCAGGGTTACACAAAAAAGTAAGTGTCCAAGTCTAGATTTAAACTCTAGGCAAAGCATTTTATCCACTTGCACTGTACCACCAAGCAAGTAACAAAACAAGACTTAAAGAGTAGTTGGAATATAAAGAGCTTTAAATGAAAACACTAAGAATATTATATCTTATTCTTGAAGTAATTGGGATATTGAATGCTTTTATTTTTGTTGTTTTTGAGAATAAGTATTTTAGAATTATAACTTTTGCAACAAAGTGAAGTATAAATTAAAGAGGAGAGATATGTGACCCATGGAAAATAATTATTAGGTTATAGCTTAACAAAGTGATGACCATGATCTAAGTTTGAGTGGTGGCATGTGATTCAAGACAAAGGAGAATAGATAGGAAATGTTCTGAAAGTAAAATCAACAAACTTTGGGAACGGATTGAATGTGGGGAGGGATGAAAAGTAGAGAATAAGGCATATGCCATGAATCTAGATAACAAGAATAGTGGTGCCCTTAACAGAAATTTTTAAATTTCAGGAAAGAGGAAGTGGTCAGGAAGAGGGGTGGACAATTTTTTGGCTAGAAAAATAAAAGAAATTTCTTTTGAACATGTAGTTATTGAACTACCTATGGTAAAGTGTGACGAGTTCAAGAAAAAAGGCTTATTCATATGCAAAAAGAGATGATAAATAAACCCATGTGAGGTGAGAAGAATATATAGAAAGAAGATACAGAGAGAGAATGAATCTTGAGAAGATCCTTGAGCATAATCAAATTAGGAAATAAGATACAGGTGACATAGCAGTGGAAAAGTAGTTAGGCAAGCAGACAAGGGATACAAAGAAAACACTATTGCAGAAATACAGAGAAATGATTTTGAGAAGTTTGATTAACAATGTCAAATAATAGTAAGATTTTTTTCTTTTTTTAAAGTGGTAACTAGCATTAAACTTTATTTTATTGATTTTAATATTATTTTTACTTTTCAACATTAACTTTTATAAGATCCTGATTTCCTTTTGTCTACCTCTCTACTTCTGGTCTCTGCTTCCCATGATGTCAAGTAATCTAATTTAGTTTATACATAAATAATCACATGAAACACTTCCATCTTATTTATGCAATTAAAGAACATTTTTGCATATGTGGATTCTTTTCCCATTCTAATGATCTCTTTGGGATACAGACCCAGGCACTATTACATTAATGTGCATGCAAAGTTTGATGGCCCTTTGGAAATAGTTCTAAGTTGCTCTCCCGAATGACTTTAGAACAATTCACAACTCTACCAACAATATATTAGTTTTCCTGTTTTCCCATATCCTTTCCAATATTTATCATTTTACTTTTATATCATATAAGTCAATATCAAAAGTGTGAGGTGGTAGAATAAAATTCTTTTAATTTTCATTTCTCTAATCAATAGTGATTTACAATATTTTACAATGTGGCTATAAATAGTTATAATTTCTTCATCTGAAATCTACTTGTTCAAATACTTTGATAATTTATTAATTGCAGCATGACTTATATTCTTATAAATTCGACTCAGTTCTCTATATATTTTAGAAAGGAGCTCTTTATCAGAAAAATTGACTTATTTCCCAATTTTCTGCTTCTCTTCTAATATTGTTTTTATTGGTATGTTTGGGAGAAAATTTTGCACAAAAAATGTAATCCAAATTACCCATTTTGCATTTCATAATTTTTTCCATCTCCTATTTGGCCATAAATTCTTCCCTTCTCCATAAATCTGATAGATAAATTATTCCTGTTCTTCTAATTTGTTTGTGGTAGTAATATCATGTTTAAATTATGTACCTATTTTAACTTTACTTTAGCAAACACTGTGAGATGTTACTCAATTCTTAGTTTCATACTTTTTTCCAGTTTTCTCAGCTATTTGTCAGATATGGAGTTCTTATCCCAGAAGATGGTGTTATTAAATTTATCAAATAGTAGATAATATAGTCTTTGAGGACTGTCTTTTTTATCTAATCTATTATACTCACTTACTACTCTATTTCTTAATTAATATCTAACAATTTTGATGAAAACCATTTTTCATATACTTTTAGGTCTGATACAAGTAGGCCACCTTTCTTTGGCATCTTAACACATCAGAGTCAACTTATATTCATACCTTCTTTCTATGTGCACTCCTACTAATTGCTCTAATAAGTACAGTTCTCAAGAGTCACAAAATTCATCTTTTTTGTGTAGGGATGCACGTAATTTAAATATTTTTTAGTCTTTCCTATTTATCTTTTTATGCTTTTCTTGAGTCTTGTATTTAAAGATGAAATTTTCTAATTAGTTTTATTTTTCTACAACAGAAATGTTTGAAATTGCCCCTTTTCAGTGGATATCTGTCTTTTCCCCTGAAAAGTTATGCTCAGTTTTGCTGGGCAGCTGATTCTTGATTGTAGTACAAGATCGCCTGCCTTTGAGAATGTCATCTTTAGATCCTCTGATCCTTTAATGTGGAAGCTGCTAAATTCTGGGTAATCCTAAGTTCACCTCCTTGATATTTGAATTGTTTCTTTCTATCTGCTTGCAATATTTTCTCCTTGATTTCATAATTCTGGAATTTGACTCCAATATTTTTTGAGGTTTTCTTTTAAGTTGTCTTTCTGGAGATGATTGGTAGATTCTTTTGATGATTATTGTGGCCAGTATTATTCAGATATCAAAGCAAATTTCTTTGATAAATTTCTTGAAAAATTGTACTCAGGCTCTTTTCATATTTTTAAAGTAGTTTGATAATTCTTAAATTATCTATACTGGATATATTTTCCAGGGTGGTTTTTTTTTTAATGAGATACTTTTTATTTTATTCTATTTCTCTTTCATTCTTTTTATTTTGTTAGAATATTTTTTGATGTGTCAATCATTAGCTTACACCAGGCTAATTCTAATTTTTTAAGAAATGATTTTCATTTTCTTTACTTAGTTTTTGTACCTCCTTTTCCACTTGGCTATATCTGTTTTTTTTTTTTTTTTTGGCTGGGGCAATTGGGATTAAGTGACTTGCCCAGAGTCACCCAGCTAGGAAATGTTAAGTGTCTGAGGCCAGATTTGAACTCAGGTCCTCCTGACTTCAGGGATCGTGCTCTATACACTGCGCCACCTAACTGCCCCGGCTATATCTGTTCTTAAAGGAGCTGTTTTCTTAAGTATATTTTTCTCTATTTGGCCAGTACATATTTTAGGGAATTATTTCCTTCATTCAATTTTTTCCTTCATTTCCCAAGCTGTTTGTGCTTTTTCCAAGAATGTTTGTATGCTTTATATCAATTCATATCCCTATTTGATGGATTTGATTTTTCCCACTTAAGTATTCTTTCTTCCGAGTCAGAGTTTTGATCTTCTGTCATGAAGCTTTCTATGGCTAATGTTCTTTTTTGATTGTGTGTGTGTATGTGTGTGTGTGTGTTTGTGTGTGTGTGTGTGTGTGTGTGTAGCCTATTTTGTGGCTTTTAAAGTTGATTTCTTCTCCTAAAGTATAGGGGGCATTATCCAAAATATCTCATACAGGTTCACTAACTTTGAGGGCTGGAACCTCAGGTGCTGGTAAGTTGCTCACTGGGCTGAGGTAGCCAAACCTGTTCATACCTGTTGCCTGGTTCCCAGGGCTGGCAATTTACCCTTTGAGATGAGACTAGAGGCCATAATTCTGGTCTCTTGTGTTAATGTCTTGTTGAGCCAGGATGGAAGGCTCTTGATTCCTAATCTGTGCTGCAGCTGAGAAACTCTACCTGGCTTGCCTGGGTAATATCTGTTCTGTGCTGGGTAAGACAGGCCTTTACTGAAATTCTAAGTTATCTTGAGCTGAAATATTGTAAATTCTGTCACTTGAATCTGTTTAGAAGTTTGATTTAAGACAGTTTCTGAGGGAAATTAGGGAGAGCTCTGGCAACACCCTGGCTTATCTTCATCATTTTGTCTCTGTCTCCCAGAGAAAAGTTCCATGAATATCAAAAGAAGAAAAAAGATCAGGACCAAAAAATTGATATGTTTGAATAGTCAATGTTTTTGGACAGAAACTTTTCAGTTGAGTCATGGGTCCGTAACAGAGTAGATTTAGTTGGACCTAAATGATACCTTGAAGTAATGTAGTCCAAACCTTGTATTTAATAGATAAGAAAAATGGCACCACATGGCAAAATCATACTATAATCCCTGTAACCTAATAAGATGAAGTCTTGACTGCCATCTAGGGGAGGGGAGAGGACTGGGGGTAAAAGTTGGAATGGAAAGCTTTGTAAATATCAATGCTGGGGAACTACCCATACATATGTTATACAAATAAAAAACTTTAAAAAAAAGATGAAGTTTTGAGCTTGGAAGTTTTCAGCTTCAGAGGGGTGACATAAGGGAATGAGATGTTCTCACTAAACTTGCTATTAACATGATGAAGCATTCAAGATGGAGTTAAGAAGTTGAATTCCACCAAGGTACATAGCAAGATAATCAGTTCAGTTTGTGAAGAGTTCTAAACAAAATTCCAATGCTGATGAGCAGTGACGTGATGTGAGGAGTTACTTTACTTTCTTTTCATGTAACATACATGGAACCAAGTTTTGGAAATTTAAGCAAGGAAAGCAATTTCAGCAAACTCATACAAAGGTTAATATTGAAGAGCAGTTTCTTCCTCTAAAAGTCAGTACTTTTTTATTTTACTCCATAATATATCATATTGAAATTTAGATTAAAATGCATGAAGAGTGAATGAGAGTAGAAGCAATAGAAATAGATAGCTTCTTCTGGTCATCATGATTTAAAAAGCAGAAGCTATATAGGATGATGTCTTGAAGGGCAGAGACGGTTAATTGAAGAATTCATAAGAATTGCAGTTGACTTAAGGATATGTGTAAGTTTTGGGGGTGGAATCAAAAAAAACAGACAGATTAGAAATTATATGAATAGAGAGAAGGAGTGGGAAGGAACAATTTAAGCATATACTAAAGATAGCCTTGAAAAGGCTAAGAGCTGGGATAAAAGGGGGGCGGAGCCAAGATGGCGGAGTGAAAACGTGACTCTCTGCACCCTCCTTGGTTCTTCTCTCAAACCAACAATAAAATAAGCCTCTGAACTGATCTTCAAGTCAACGAATCCAGAAATATTTGGACACTGCTTTCTGAAGAACTTCATATCAGCTTTGTTTAACTTGGACAGAGGTATAAACAATGGACTCCGTTCAGGCCAGAAGTGAGGGTGGGACTCAGCTCATCAAACTCCAAACTCCAAACTCCAAACACTGGGAGTTTATCTGAGGCACTTGGGATACTGTGCCCTGATTGGGGGGAGGTATTCTGGCAGAATTGCCTTGTTTAAGGAGTAATTCGGCCTTAGTCCTAGCCCCCACCAGCCCATCACTTTAAGTTAATTTGCCGAATTGCCCCAGGGCAAAGAACTTCAGCTGCCATTTTTTCCCAAGTCTTAAAGAGACATCCACGCTGTCTAAAAAATATGAAGAAGCAAAAGAGAGCTCTCACCATAGATAGCTTTTTATCGAGAGAAAGAAGGGATGACCACAGATCCTGAGGTTCCTTTCGACAAAACTCCAGAGGAAGTTATTAAGGACGATCACTGGTCACCTTTTTAAAAGGCCTTTCTGGAAGATTGCATAAAGAACCTTATAAGAGAGCTGGAGGATAAATGGGAAAATAAATTGAAATCAGTGCAAGAATGTTATGAAGCCCTGCAAAAGAGATATGAAAAAGACATCAATTTATTGAAAAATAAAATTAGTGAAGTGGAAAAAAGACAATAACGCACTGAAAAATAAAATTAGTGAATTGGAAAAAGAGTACAATGAACAAAAAAATTCAATTAGCCAGTTACAAAAGGAGCTTAAAAAGGTAATTGAAGAAAACAACACTTTAAAAATAAGAATTGAACAAATGCAAGCGAATGACTCAATAAGACTTCAAGAATAAGTCAAACAAAAACAAAAAAAAATGAAAAATTAGAAGAAAATATGAAATATCTCCTAGGAAAAACAACTGACTTGGAAAATAGATCTAGGAATCACACATGATTTGTCAGCCTCCATATTGAAGATGCATTTACTATTTCTGCCTTTCTGCATTTGATTTTGAGGTTTTTATGCCCTAACACATGCTCAATTTTCATATAGATTCCATGGACTGCTGAGAAAAAAGTAAACTCCCTACTATCTTCATTCAATTTTCTCCATAGATCTATCATACCTAACTTTTCTAACAATTGGTATACCTCCCTAGTTTCTTTCTTGTTTATTTTGTGGTTTGATTTATCTAATTCTGAGAGAGCAAGGTTGAGATCCTCCACTAGTATAGTATTACTGTCTATTTCTCCTTGCATTTCTGTGAGTTTCTCCTCTAGGAATTTGGATGCTATACCACTTGGTGCATATATGTTTAGTATTGATACTGCTTCATTGTCTATGGTACCCTTTAGTAAAATACAGTTTCCTTCCTTATCTCTTTTCATTAGATCTATCTTGGCTTTTACTTGATCTGAGATAAGGATTGCTACCCCTGCTTTTTTTTTTTTTTTCACCTGAAGCATAATAGGTTCTGCTCCAGCCTTTTACCTTTATCCTATATGTGTCACTATGTTTTAGATATGTTTCTTGTAGACAACATATTGTGGGATTCTGGTTTTTAATCCAATCTGCTATCTGCTTCCACTTTATGGGAGAGTTCATCCCATTCACATTCACAGTTAGAATAACTAATTCTTTATTTCCTGCCATCTTATTTACCCAAGTTATGTTTTTCCCTTTCCTTTCCCCTTTCTCCCTTCCTCCCTCCTCAGTACTTTGCTTTTGATGAACCCCTCCCCAAAACAGTCCACCACCCTTTAGATCCCCTCCCCCTTCTTATACCCCTTTCCCCTGATTCTTCTATTTTCCCTTCTATTAGTTTATCCATTTCTTTTCCTCCTTTCCCTCCCACTTCCCTATAGCGACAGACAAGTTTCTCTTTGAAACCAAAAGTGTCTGATACACACTTTTACAATTCAAACTGATGAGAGTAAGATTTACACAATGCTCCTCTCCCTCCCTTCTTTCTCTCAATTATATTAGGTTTTCTTTGCCTCTTCATGAGATTTTACCTTGTTTTTACCTCCTTTTTTTAAATCTTATTTTACCACCTTTCCCCTCTTTTCCCCAGTATGATAACCTTTCCCCCTCTAGTTTTCTTTTTCATGTTATCAAAGCAATATCTAGTTAATCATACCACCAAACTTTAAGTATCCCCATAGTAGAAATAAAGTTCTCAAAAGTCCTTTCCTTTTTACCTTTTTATGCTTCTCTTGAGTTCTGTGTTTGGAGGTCGAATTTTTTGTTCAAATCTGGTCTTTTCATTAGAAATAGGTGAAATCCACCTATATCATTAAATGACCATCTTCTTCCCTGGAGGATAATACTCATTCTAGCTGGATAGGTTATTCTTGGCTGTAATCCAAGTTCTTTTGCCTTTCAGGAATATCTGGTTCCAGGCCCTTTGATCCTTCAATGTGGAGGCTGACAGATCATTTGTGATTCTAATTATAGATCCTCGGTATTTGAATTGTTTCTTTCTAGCTGCCAGCAAAATCTTTTCCTTGGTGCGATAGTCCTGACACTTATCCACGATATTCCTTGGGGTTTTAATTTGAAGATGTCTTTCAGGAGGTGATCGGTGGATTCTTTCAATGGTGATTTTGCCTTCTGATTCTACAACCTTAAGGCAGATTTCTGTCAGGATTTCCTGGAAGACAGTGTTTAGATTATTTTTTTCATCATGGCTTTCAGGAAGTCCAGTAATCCTTAGATTGTCTCTCCTAGATCTATTTTCCAAGTCAGTTGTTTTTCCTAGGAGATATTTCATATTTTCTTCTATTTTTTCATTATTTTTTGTTTTTGTTTGACTGAATCTTGAAGTCTTATTGAGTCATTCACTTGCATTTGTTCAATTCTTATTTTTAAAGTGTTGTTTTCTTCCGTTACCTTTTTAAGCTCCTTTTGTAACTGGCCAATTTGTTCATTGCACTCCTTTTCCACTTCTCTAATTTTATTTTTCAGTGCATTATTATCTATTTCCAATTCACCAATTTTATTTTTCAGTAAATTAATGTCTTTATCATATCTCTTTTGGTGGGCTTCATGCACTGATCTCATTTTATTTTCCCATTTATCCTCCAGCTTTCTTTTGAGATTCATTATGCAATCTTCCAGAAAGTCCTTTTGAAAAGGGGACCAGTAATTGTCCTTGATAACTTCCTCTGCAGTTGTT
The DNA here is from genome assembly GCA_023553655.1 of Myrmecobius fasciatus. Taxonomy (NCBI): domain Eukaryota; kingdom Metazoa; phylum Chordata; class Mammalia; order Dasyuromorphia; family Myrmecobiidae; genus Myrmecobius; species Myrmecobius fasciatus. Next base: position 9,184 of record JAJPUD010029054.1, read on the forward strand.
TTGTTTAAAAAAAACTCAGGATCCGGGGACTGCTTTTCTTTCTCTTGATAAAAGCTGTCTTTGGTGAGAGGTCTCTTTTGCTTCTTCATTTTTTTAGATAGTGTGGAGGTCTGTTTAAGGCTAGAGAAGTAGCTGAGGTAATTTGCCCTGGGGCAATTCTGTGAATGACCTCAAGGTGCTGTGCCGGTGGGGGCTAGGACTAAGTCGGAATTACTCCTTAAAAAAGACAAATCTGCCAGAGCACCTGCCCCCAGTCAGGGCACAGTATCCCAAGAGCCTCAGATAAACTCCCAGTGTTTGGAGTTTGGAGTTTGGAGTTTCTGCCTTGATGAGCTGAGTCCCACCCTCACTTCTGGGTTGCACTGAGTAAACTGTTTACTCCTCTGCCCGAGTTAAACAAACGTGATATGAAGTTCTTCAGAGATATCTGTAAGCATTGTCCAAATATTTCTGGATTCATTGACTTGAAGATCAGTTCAGAGGCTTATTTTATTGTTGATTTGAGAGAAGATCAGAGGAGGGCACAGAGAGTCACGTTTTCACTCTGCCATCTTGGCTCTGTCCCCTCCCATCTTCAGGACATTTCTTTTAATTAATGTTTTTATGTGGGGTCCTTAGAAATTTAATTTTATAATTGAATTACATAATGGCAAGATCAATGAGAGTAATATGGCTACATGAAACAATTCCTTTTTTATGGTATTTTGTCCACTTCAATAATTTTTCTCTTTCCCTTAAGATGCTATTTTAAATTGATATATTGCTTTTCAAAATAGCCCACAGAAACCTTCATTGAAAAGAAACAAGGGCATAGAAAAAGTTACTAGACAAATTGTGGTATTTTTTAAATAGTTTCTAATTGTAACCTCGTGGTCATTTTTTTTGGAATGCTATCAAAAGTATGATTCTTTAAATGATTTATTTTCCTTTTGGACAAACATAAAAATTGAGATTTCATATCAAACTGTGCATACCCTTTGACCTAGCAGCATTTCTATTGGGCTTATATCCCAAAGAAATCATAAAGGAAGGAAAAGGCCCCACATGTGCAAGAATGTTTGTGGCAGCCCTTTTTTGTGGTGGCTAGAAACTGGAAATTGAATAGATGCCCTTCAATTGGAGAATGGATGAACAAATTATGGTATATGAATATTATGGAATATTATTGTTCTGTAAGAAATGACCAGCAAGATGATTTCAGAGAGGCCTGGAGAGACTTACATGAACTGATGCTGAGTGAAATGAGCAGAACCAGGAGATCATTATACACGGCAACAACAGTACTATATGACGATCAAATCTGATGGACATGGCTCTCTTCAACAATGAAATGTTTCAAACCACCTCCAATTGTTCACTGAAGAAAGCCATATACACCCAGAGAGAGGGATATGAAATTTGGACCACAACATAACATTCTCATACTCCTTGATTGATGTTTGCTTACATTGTGTTTCCTTTATCTGATATATCATTTGTGTAGACAAGATTTTTCTTGCACAACAATGACAAGTTTGGAAATATGTATACATATATTCGATTTACCAATATTTTAACATAATTAACATGTAGTGGATATCCTGCCTTCTAGGGGAGGGGTGGGGAGTTGGGGGAAAATTTTGTAACGGAAAGCTATGTAAGGGCTATTGTTGAAGAATTACCCACACATATGTTATGCAAATAAAATTAAAAAAATTAAAAAAAATTGAGATTTCATCACAAGTTACTATGAGTTCATTTTGTATACCCAATAAGCTTAATTTGGATTTGCATGATTGACTAAAACTTACCACAAAATGTGATATTAAAATGATAGTGTAGGAAGTAAATAAAATGATAAAGTGAAAAATAATTTACCCACTGTACATACTCTTTCTTCCAACCGTATCACTATTGAGTCTCTGTTCCAGGGAGATCATGTGCAAAAATATTTATACCACTATTTTTGTAGTGGCAAGGAATTGGAAATTCAGTCAATATCCATCATTTGGGGAATGGATGAATAAATTATGATATATTAAGGTAATAGAACATTATTGTACTAAAAGAAATTACAAGCAAATTGTGAAAAGATTAGAAAAACTTATATGAACTGATGCTGAGTAAAGTGAGCAGAACCAAGGGAACATCACAAGTCACATAATCACATAATCAGCAAGATTATGTGACGATCAAGTATGATAGATTTAATTTTTCTCAGCAATGTGGTGATCCAAGACCAAATATAGAGTTGGGATGAAAATACTATCCACATTCAGAGAGAGAAATATGGAGACTGGAAGTGGAATGGAATATAGTATTTTCACCTTTTTGTGTTTATTTAATTACTTTTTTTCTTCTTATTTTTTCCTCTTTTGACCTGATTTTTCTTGTGCAATATGACATATATGAAATATATTTAAAGCAAGGTGCATGTTTAACCTGTATCAAATTGTATACTGTCTTGGAGAGGGAGGAGGTAAGGGAGAGAAGGAAAATAATGGAACACAAAGTTTTACAAAAAGTTGAAACCTATCTTTGTATTTGTAAATAGAAAATATTATTAGATTTTTTAAAAAGAAAAATAATTTGTTCCCTTTAAGGGTTACATTAGCTCTGACCACATTATTGGCAATTACAATTAAAGAAAACTAATGATCTTAGAAGTACATTAATTCAATAAGATCTATCAGATCCTTGAAACTTCTTTCTTTAAAATAATATCTGTATTTAAACAACTTACAATGAGGTTAAGCCAAGATGGCACAGTGAAAACATGACTCTCTGTGACCTCCTCTGATCTTTTCTCAAACTCTAACAGCAGATTAAGCCTCTGAACTGATTCTGGAATCAAAAATCTAGTCCACATATATTTGGACTAGAACACATTCCTAGCAGACATTACCTTGGAAAAACTTCAGAGCAGGTCTCTTTCAATTGGGCAGGGGGCCAGTCAGTTTGCTGAGCTCAGGCAGTCTGGGAGACAAGGCAGAAAGCTGGGCTGGACTCAATGTAGCAGGTTACAAGCATCTGGAAAGTCTCTGCTAGACTCTTGGGACACTCTGCCCTGATTTCAAGCAGGTACTTTGGCAGATCTGTCTTTTGTAAAAGGTAGATTGTAACCCACTGCAAACATGGGACCTATCCAGGATTGCCCAGCACCAGAAGTAAATCAGGTGAATTGTCCCAGGGCAAATTACCACAGCCACAGCTTCTCTTCTTTAAACAGACCTCAACCTTTAAAAATAAGTAAGAAATAGAATTCTCACCATAGACAGCTTTTATGGAGAAAAAAATAAGTGCAGACCCCAGATCCTGAGGTTCCTAAAGCTAAAGTAACTCCAGGGGAAGCCACAAATGGAATCATGAGATGGTCCCCACTTTACAAGGCTTTCCTGAAAAACTATATTAAGAATCTCAAAGGAGAGTTAGAAGCATAAAAAGATAAAAAGGAAAGAACTCTTGAGAACTATATTTATACTATAGGTATACTTAAAGAATGAGGTATAATTTAATTTTACTTGGATAATATGAAAAAGAAACTAGAGGTTGAAGGACTATCATACTGGGGAAAAGAGGGAAAAGGAGGTAAAATAAGGTTTTTAAAAAAGAGGTAAAAATCTCATGAAGAAGCAAAGAAAACCTAATATAATTGAGGGAAAGAAGGGAAGCGGATGAGCATTGTGTGAATCTTACTCTCATCAGATTGGGCTCTGAAAGAATATATCAGAAACATTTGCCTTCATAGAGAAACTTGTACACTACTTATAGGGAAGTGAGAGGGAAAGGAGGAAAAGAAAGGGATTGAATAATAGAAGGGAAAATAGAAGAATTAATGGAAAAGTGTAAAAAAGGGGGGAGGAGCTCTAAAAAGGGGAGGATTTTTTGAGGGAGGTGCTCATCAAAAGCAAAATACTGGGGAGGGAGGAAAGGAGAAAGCAAAGAGAAAAACACAACTTTGGGTAAATAAGATGGCAGGAAAAACAAAATTAGTTATTTTAACTGAATGTGAATGGGATGAACTCCCCCATAAAGTGAAAGCAGATAGCAGACTGGATTAAAAGCCAGAACCCAGCAATATGTTGTCTACAAGAAACACATCTAAAACATAGTGAAACATATAGGAACTAAGGCAAAAGGCTGGAGCAGAACCTATTATGCTTCAGGTGAACAAAAAAAAGCAGGCATAGCAATCCTTATCTCAGATCAAGTAAAAGCAAAGATAGATTTAATTAAAAGAGATAAGGAAGGAAACTGTATTTTATTAAAGGGTACCATAGATAATGAAGCAATTTCAATACAAACATATATGCACCCAGTGGTATAGCATCACAATTCCTAGAGGAGAAGTTAAGAGAGATGCAAGAAGAAATAGACAGAAAAACTATACTAGTGGGGGATCTGAACCTTGCTCTCTCAGAATTAGATAAATCAAAACACAAAATAAAAAACAAAGAAGTTAGGGAGGTAAACAAAATGTTAGAAAAGTTAGGTATGCTAGATTTTGGAGAAAATGGAATGGAGACAGAAGGGAGTTAACTTTTTTCTCTGCAGTTCATGGCACTTATAAAAAATTGACGATGTGTTAGGACATAAAACCCTCAAAATCAAATGCAAAAAGGCAGAAATAGTAAATGCATCTTTTTCAGATCGATGCAATAAAAATCACATGCAATATAAGGCCAGGAGAAAATAGAACAAAAGTTAATTGGAAATTAGATAATCTAATTTTAATGAATGAATAGGTGAAAGACACAATCAATAATTTCATCCAAGAGAATGACAATAATGGAACAACATATCAAATTTTGTGGGATATGGCCAAAGAGGTTATAAGGGGTAATTTTATATGTCTAGATGCTTACTTGCATAAAATAGAGAAAGAGAAGATTAATGAATTGGGCTTACTATTTAAAAAGCTAGGAAAAGAAGCTATTAAAAACCCTCAATTAAATACCGAATTGGAAATTCTGAAAATAAAAGGGGAGATTAATAAAATTGAAAATAAGAAAACTATTGAAT
>JAJPUD010029055.1:0-14182 GCA_023553655.1 Myrmecobius fasciatus
TTCTTGTTTTCGATTTTATTAATTTCTCCTTTTACTTTTAGAATTTCCAATTTGGTATTTAATTGACGGTTTTTAATTTGTTCTTTTTCTAGTTTTTTTTTAATAATAAGCCCAATTCATTGATCTTTTCTTTCTCTATTTTATGCAAGTAAGCATCTAGAGATATAAAATTGCCCCTTATAACAGCTTTGGCCGTATCCCACAAATTTTGGTATGTTGTCTCCTTATTGTCAGTCTCCTGGATGAAATTATTGATTGTGTCTATGATTTGCTCTTTCACCCATTCATTCTTTAGGATTAGATTATTTAATTTCCAATTAACTTTTGGTTTATTTTCTCCTGGACTTATATTGCATGTGATTTTTATTGCATCATGATCTGAAAAGGATGCATTTACTATTTCTGCCTTTCTGCATTTGATTTTAAGGTTTTTATGCCCTAATATATGGTCAATTTTTGTATATGTTCCATGGACTGCTGAGAAAAAAGTAAACTCTCTACTGTCTCCATTCAACATTCTCCATAGATCTATCATACCTAACTTTTCTAACAATTGGTTTATCTCCCTAGTTTCTTTCTTGTTTATTTTGTAATTTGATTTACCTAATTCTGAGAGAGCAAGGTTGAGATCCCCCACTAGTAACGTTTGGCTGTCTATTTCTTCTTGCATCTCTCTTAATTTCTCCCCTAGGAATTTGTGTGCTATTGCACTTGGTGCATATATATTTAATATAGATATTGCTACATTATCTATGGTACCCTTTAATAAAATATAGTTTCCTTCCTTATCTCTTTTGATTAGATCTATCTTGGCTTTTACTTGATCTGAGATAAGGATTGCTACCCCTGCTTTTTTTTGTTCACCTGAAGCATAATATTTTCTGCTCCAGCCGTTTACCTTCATTCTGTATGTGTCACTATGTTTTAAATGTGTTTCTTGTAGACAGCATATTGTGGGATTCTGGTTTTTAATCCATTCTGCTATCTGCTTCCGCTTTATGGGAGAGTTCATCCCATTCACATTCACAGTTAGAATAACTAATTCTTTATTTCCTGCCATCTTATTTACCTAAGTTATGTTTTCCCCTTTCCTTTCCCCTTTCTCCCTTCCCCCCTCCTCAGTACTTTGCTTTTGATGACCCCCTCCCCCAAACAATACTTCACCCTTTAGATCCCCTCCCCCTGTTTTTACTCCTTTCCCCTGATTCTTCTATTTTCCCTTCTATTAGTTTGTCCCTTACTTTTCCTCCTTTTCCTCCCACTTCCCTCTAGCAACAGACAAATTTATATGTGAAATCGTGTCTGATATACACTTTTAGAGCCCAACCTGATGAGAGTAAGATTTACACAGTGCTCATCTCCCTCCCCTCTTTCTCTCAATTATATTAGGTTTTCTTTGCCTCTTCAAGAGATTTTACCTTGTTTTTACCTCCTTTTTTAGATCTTATTTTACCACTTTTTCACTCTTTTCCCCAGTATGATAACCTTTCCCCCTCTAGTTTTCTTTTTCATATTATCAAAGTAATATCTAGTCAATTATACCCCCAAACTTTAAGTATCCCCATAGTAGAAGTAAAGTTGTCAAGAGTCCTTTCCTTTTTACCTTTTTATGCTTCTCTTGAGTTCTGTGTTTGGATGTCGAATTTTTTGTTCAGATCTGGTCTTTTCATTAGAAATAGGTGAAATTCACCTATATCATTGAATGACCATCTTCTTCCCTGGAGGATAATGCTCATTCTAGCTGGATAAGTTATTCTTGGCTGTAATCCGAGTTCCTTTACTTTTGGAATATCTGGTTCCAGGCCCTGCGATCCTTCAATGTGGAGGCTGACAGATTGTGTGTGATTCTAATTATTTATCTTCGGTATTTGAATTGTTTCTTTCTAGCTGCTAGCAGAATCTGTTCCTTGGTGCTATAGTCCTGAAATTTAGCCACGATATTCCTTGGGGTTTTAATTTTGGGATCTCTTTCAGGAGGTGATCGGTGAATTCTTTCAATGGTGATTTTGCCTTCTGATTCTACAATCTCAGGGCAGTTTTCTTTCAGGATTTCCTGGAAGATAATGTTTAGATTCTTTTTTTCATCATGGCTTTCAGGAAGTCCGATAATCCTTAGATTGTCTCTCCTAGATCTATTTTCCAAGTCAGTTGTTTTTCCTAGGAGATATTTCATATTTTCTTCTAATTTTTCATTTTTTTGGTTTTTGTTTGACTGATTCTTGAAGTCTTATTGAGTCATTCACTTGCATTTGTTCAATTCTTATTTTTAAAGTGTTGTTTTCTTCAGTTACCTTTTTAAGCTCCTTTTGTAACTGGCCAATTTGTTCATTGCACTCTTTTTCCACTTCACTAATTTTATTTTTTAATAAATTGGTGTCTTTTTCATATCTCTTTTGCAGGGTATCATATCCTTCTTGCACTGATTTCAGTTTATTTTCCCATTTATCCTTCAGCTCTCTTTTGAGGTTCTTTATGCAGTCTTCCAGAAAGGCCTTTTGAAATGGGGACCAGTGATGGTCCTGGCTGATGTTCTCTGGATTTTTGTCTAAAGAAACCTCTGTATCTGAGGTCGTTTCTTTGCCTTGATAAAAGCTGTCTATGGTGAGAGCTCTCTTTTGCTTCTTCATCATATTTTTTTTTTAGACAGTGTGGATATCTCTTTAAGGTAGGGAAAAAAAAAGCGGCAGCTGCAAAAAACTTTGCCCTGGGGCACTTTGGCGAGTTGACTTAAAGTGCTGGACCGGTGGGGGCTAGGACTAAGTCTGAATTACTCCTTAAACAAGGTAAGTCTGCCAGAACACCTGCCCCCAATCAGGACAGAGTGTCCCGAGTGCCTCAGATAAACTCCAGGTGTTTGGAAATTGGAGTTTGGAGTTTGGAATTTCTTCCACGATGAGCTGAGCTGAGTCCCACCCTCACTTCCGGCCTGCACAGGGGTCGTCTATTTATCTCTCTGTCTGAGTCCGACTAACCTGACATGAAGTTATCTAGAGAGCTGTGCCCAAATATTTCTGAGTTCGTTGACTTGAAGATCAGTTCGGAGGCTTATTTTATTGTTGATTTGAGAGAAGATCGAAGGAGAGGCAGAAAGTCACCTTTTCATTCCGCCATCTTGGCTCCGCCCCCCCCCCCATTCAGTTTTGCAACTCTGGATGGGGTCACAATCCCACAGTTTAAGAAGCCTTTGTTTAAAGTATTTTTTGCTTGAAGGAATGACCTACTTGATTTTTCATACCATATTCTATCTTATAAATCTATGTATACAGGATATATATGTATATCCTAGCTATATCTATATCTATATATCCTAGATGTACATTTATATATATATATATATATTTGATAATGGAATATTTATCTACAAAAACTGAAAACAAATAACAAAATCTGCATTGGCCCTCCCAACATTTATTGATATGTTATTTGAGTTACTTTGAAGTGAGCCTGACACTAGCACCTTATTGTCAGATTTGTTGTGGAGAAGAGACATAAGTAGTTGATTAAACATCTATCAAAACATACTAAGCCCTGACATAGTAAGGATATGACAAAGAGCTGGAATGTCATGCAACTATCTATGCAACCATACTTTTCTCCATATAAAAATATGTCGGGTTTTCAGGGCAGGATATAATGACTTTCCCTATCTTCAGATTTGTACCTAATGAGTAGTAATGTTTCTACATCAATTGTATCTGACTCTTCATGAACTCATTTTAGGTTTTCTTGACAAAGATACTGGAGTGGTTTGCCTATTTGTTCGCTAGCTCACTTCTACAGATGAAGAAATGGAGGCAAACATCTTAAAATGATTTGTCTAAGATCACACATAGAGTAAATGTCTGAGGCCAAATTTGAGCTCAGGAAGATGAATTTTCTTGACTTGAGACTCAGTACTTTATCGACTTGCCAACTAGCTAATTCTGTAGCCAAAAGACACAGGAAAGCTTAATCAAAGGAGGAAAAGCTTGAATCTTCCCTTGGACATTTTTTTGTTTATTTTTATTGTTTTTTCTTATACCATCTTGGGAGTGAGTCAGGGGTCCCCATACTTACTAGTGCTTTCACAGTAGAGAATCTCACAACTGGCAGAACCTTGTAATCAATTATGCCAACCTATAATTGCCTAAAAATCCTCTCTATAATCACCGAAGCTTTTTGAAAACCTCTAATGAGAGATCCAATTATACTGTGAGATAATACCTTCCCCTTTTGGATAACTGAACTTGTCAGGATATTTTTCAAGATATGGAATAGAACTTGATTTCTCTACAAATTGCTTATAGATCTGTCTTTTTCAGTCAAACTGAACAAATCTAATCCCCTTTTCAGCCTCAACATATTTTTCAAGTATTCAAAGTCAACTTGCACATCCCACTTAAATTTCTTTTTCCTCAGGCTAAATATTCCCATTTACTTAAACTGATTCTTTTAGTACATCTTCTCCAAGTCTTTTCCTCCTCAATTGTATTCAAATTCCACCTACTTCTACACAGGGAAGAGCTAATAGGACACATCTTGCCATGGAAAACTTCTCAAAATGTCAACAATCAAGGAAAGAATTTCTTTTTCTTTTGGGTCCATTGCTTGGCTTTCTTTAAGCTTATTTAATTTCACATATCTGGACATATGTCAATTTTTTTCTTGATGAAATTTATTTTCTAAATTTCTTTTTCTAAAGGTTTTTCCTCTTAAGGTTTCTAAAATTTCTAAAATTAAATAAAAAGTGTTATATGTCATATCTAGTTATCTAGTAAACCTGACTTCTGGAATATATGGAGATTATTAGTTATATTTTTTATTTCCACCATAAAATGGAGCTATATGAAAACAAAACTATTGTTAATGATAATTTTTCAAATTTTAGGGCCAGAGCCAAGATGGCATGGTAGAGGAATAACCAACCTCTGTCAATACTGTTTTTCAAACAACTTTAAAATAATACTTCAAAATTTAATTCTAGATGGAAAGAGACTACAAAAGGTTTGAATGAGAAAATTTGACTTTCAAACACAATCCTTAAGTGAAGAATAAATTGATTCCAGATGAAGGGGAAATAACATCCATCTATGCAGCAATTATGTAAGACCTAGATGGAAATGGTGGCTACTACCATTATCCTGAAAAAATTATTAAATTTTGTGATGTAACCTATGACAAAGGTCTATAGAAAAAGCTTAGGAAATTGGAAGGAGAAATCTGTAACACTGGGGTTGGTTTTGAGACCAATTCCTAACACTCTTTGAGATTTCATCTGTGGACATTTTGTTCTTTTCTGAGTTGGTGTTTTGTTCTTCCTGGTCACCATAGTAGCTTTCTATAGTCAAGGTTCTTTTCTGTTTCTTGATCATTTTTTCCTTCTCTTTCCATTTCCCTCTTTTGTGTCTTTTATGTTTGAGTTCTGCTCCTGGCTTAAAGGGGATTCTGTCCCAAGCTTCCTAGGTAGCTCTGAGTCTTGACTTTGACCACAGGAGTACCTTGTGTTTGCAGTCTTGCACTCAGAAAGGAGTAGCCCTATCTGCTCTCTCCAGAGGCCTGCTTACCTGGATTAGCAATTTGCCCCACGGTCTGGGACTAGAGGCTTCCCCACTGATTTTGTTCCACTATTGAACCAGGACTCATGGTCTCTGTTGCTGGTCTGCTGTGATTAAGATGCTATCACTGGCTTTCCTGGACACTGTCTGATCTGGACACCTTTTAGCCAAATGAGACTGATCTTTCTTAAAATCATTGTTTTCATTACTTCAGACTGTTCAGAGGCTTGGTTTCATGTGGTTTTTGAGGGAAAATGAGAGAGCTCAAACACCTTCCTGACTTCCCTCTGCCATCTTGGTTCTGCCCTGGAACCATCTCAACAAAGTCATTTTAGATAATTGCCTACCAATCCAAATACAGTGATTTTCTATGAATCTCAAGAATCTCAAAGTATATGCTGAGCTTATTTTCCTTATTATTATACTTGAGGACAATATTATAAAAGGATATGTGGTGCTTCTATATTCATAAAACTGTCAGACTTTTTGACAATTAGTTGACATGATAGAGTAGTGGAATTAGAGTCAGAAAAACCTCGATTTGAATCCTGCTTCAGATACTGGCATTGTGACATTGGATGCGTCACAACCTCTCTCAATCTGTCTTAATATCTATAAAATGAAAATAATTGCAGTATATACTTTAAAAGGTTATTGTATGGATCATATGAGAAAATACATGTAAAACTCATTATAATACTTAAAGAATAGTTAAAATTTATCTGTTAGTTATTATTAGTTCTCATTGCTCTAAAGTATCATGAGACCTCATGGGTCATCTCATCAAACCCTTCTTGTCACAGATGAGTAAACTGAGACCCACAGAGGGAAATTTTGTGACTTTTTTATGTGAACATATACAGGAAACATCAAAGGCAGAATCTGAAACCAAATCCTGAGATTCTGATCAGTCAATAACATTCAAATTAATTATATGAAATAAAAAGGAAACAGGATAAAGTTACTAAGTCATCTATGATTTAATTTGCAAAGCTACCATTTACATATTAAGCTAGGCCACCTGCTTCCTTGAAGGTCAGACTCAAGGAGAGATTTGCAAATGTAATTTTTGTAACAAAAAAGAAGAATTAAAAAAATATAGAAACTTGTTTGGAACAGAATTTTATTGGAAAAGTTAATTCACCTGACTGGTTAGCTTCTTCTGGTCTTTTTAATCCCTATGTCTAAAGTCCTTTCCTATAGTACCAGAAAGTAGAATGGAAAAGAGGAACTTGTGACCAGTAGGTAGGACTTTATCCCAATCCCATCTTTTGTAGAAAAGACTACTGCTGGGGCAGCTAGGTGGCGCAGTGGATAGAGCATCAGCCCTGAAGTCAGGACGACCTGAGTTCAAATCTGGTCTCAGACACTCAACATCCCCTAGCTGTGTGACCCTGGGCAAGTCACTTAACCCCAACTGCCTCAGCAAAAAGCAAAAAAAAAAAAAAAAAAAAAAAAATAAAAAAAAAAAAAAAAAAAGACTACTGCTCAAGAAAAAAATAGAAGATTGGAAAGAGGAATTTTACTTCTGATTAGTCTTTCTCCAGCTGCCAAAAAAAAAAGACAGCTTCTGCTCAACTCCACCTCTTTCTGCCAGAAAGGCAAATCTAATATTTTAAAGGAATAATGTTATGGTTATTTTATTACTTTAAATTATCTGCTACTAAATATCAAAGTCTTCTCAAGCCATCTATTAACTAAACCTATCTGTAACCTATACTTAAAATATACTAACACATATGTATGTTAGACTAGAGTAGTTGTTGGGGCTAGCTTTTCCTAAAGAAGGGATTTTAATCCCATAATTAAATAAAAATAAATCAAAATAAAATGTATCATTCCTTTTCAGTGAGCATTTATTAAATGCCTATTGTGTGTCAGACATAAAACAAATACAATATGCTTGTTTTCCATTTTATTATTCTAGAAACAATGAATTCTACCTAAGTTATATATTTGATGGGCATATGAGACAGCTTTTTCAAAGATGTATATGAGTAGATGAATCACTACAATATAGAGTAGATATGCTTCCAAACAATATGAATGTTTCAAAAGTGTGATGGATGACAGTAAAAAGTAGTGAGCTCTTTATCAGTGGAAGTCTCCAAAAAGAGGGGAAGAGGGCTAAAGGAATATCTGTCAGGAACATGGTAGATGAGGTTTTCATTTGGCTATGAGTTAAATTTAATGCATTTTGAGTTCTCTTCCAAATCTTATTCAGATGGAAGGAAATTAGAATTGACAAATGGAAGAGAAAAATGTAAAAGATATGAAGAAAAAATTAAAAAATGGAAAATGGAGTCAAAAGGTATGAAAGAGATAAAGGACATAGAAAGAGTAAGAAAAGAACAATGAACAGAAGAAAAAAATGGAAATTACTGAGAGATTCAGGAGAAGTCCATAACAACTTATGACCACCACCAATAAATTCCATTTTCCCAAATATCAGGAATATTTTCCTCTAATATTGTTCTTATCTATTTCTTATCTATCATTTGACTTATATTTCCTATCTATCAATTACTATCTATTATCGCTGCACAACAATGTGAAGTCCAAAATCTTCTTGGAACAGAAGACCAAAGAGAACAGAGATACCCTCAAACATATATATACCCAATGTTGTTAAAAAGATTTTACTCTTTTTTTAATAATAATAAAGTTTTTTATTTACAAAACATATGAGTGATTTTTCTACATTGACCTTTGCAAAAACTTTTTTTTCCCCAAGCTTTTCCCCTCCTTCCCTCCACCCTCACCCCTAGATGACAGGTAATCTAATACATGCTAAATAGGATAAATTATATGACAAATACAATATATGTATACATATCTATACAGTTATCTTACTGCATACGAAACATCAGATCTAGAAAGAGAAGAAGAAAAAACAACCTAAGAAGGAAAACAAAATGCATGGAGATATTCACAGAAAGCGTTAAAATGCTGTGTTGTGGTCTGCACTCAGTTCCCACAGGCCTCTCTCTATATGTATATGACTATCTTCATCGCTGAACAATAGGAACTGGTTTGAATCACATCATTGTTGAAGAGAACCATGTCCATCAAAATTGATCATCGTATAGTCTTGTTGCTGTGTATAATGTTCTCCTGGTTCTGCTGATTTCACTCAGCATCAGCTCATGCAAGTCTCTCCAGGCCTCTCTGAAATCATCCTGCTGGTCGTTTCTTGTAGAACAATAATATTTCACAACATTCATATACCATAATTTATTCATCCATTCTCCAATTAATGGGCGTCCTTTCAATTTCCAGTTTCTTGCTACTACAAAAAGGGCTGCCACAAACATTTTTGCACATGTGGGTCCCTTTCCCTCCTTTAAAATCTCTTTGGGATATAGGCCCAGTAGAAACACTGCTGGGTCAAATGATATGCATAGTTTGATAACTTTTTGAGCATAGTTCCAAATTGCTCTTCAGAATGGTTGGATCCATTCACAGTTCCACCAACAATGTATCAGTGTCCCAGTTTTTCCACATCCCCTCCAACAGTTATCATTATCATTTCCTGTCATTTTAGCCAATCTGACAGGTGTGTAGTGGCATCTCAGAGTTGTCTTAATTTGCATTTCTCTGATCAATAGTGACTTGGAGCACCTTTTCATGTGACCAGAAATAGTTTCAATTTCTTCATCTGAAAATTGTCTGTTCATATCTTTTGACCATTTATCAATTGGAGAATGGTTTGAATTCTTATATATTTGAGTCAATTCTTGATATATTTTAGAAATGAGGCCTTTATCAGAACCTTTGGATGTGAAAATATTTTCCCAGTTTACTGCTACCCTTCTAATCTTGTCTGCATTCATTTTGTTTGTACAAAAACTTTTTAACTTGATATACTCAAACTTATCTATTTTGTGATTAATGAGAACCTCTAGTTCTTCTCTGGTCACAAATTCCTTCCCCCTCCACAGGTCTGAGAAGTAAACCATCCTACATTGTTCTAATTTGTTTATAATATCATTCTTTATACCTAGATCATGAATCCATTTGACCTTATCTTGGTGTATGGTGTTAGGTGTGGGTCAATGCCTAATTTCTTCCATACTAGTTTCCAATTATCCCAGTGGTTTTTGTCAAATACTGAGTTTTTATCCCCAAAACTGGGGTCTTTGGGTTTATCAAACACTACATTACTATTGTCATTGAGTATTTTGTCCTGTGAACCTAACCTATTCCACTGATCCACTACTCTTATCTAGTACCAAATGGTTTTGGTGACCACTGCTTTATAATATAGTTTTAGATCTGGTGCAGCTAGCCCACCCTCATTTGCATTTTTTTCATTAATTCCCTTGAAATTCTTGACCTTTTGTTTTTCCAGATGAATTTTGTTGTTATTTTTTCTAGGTCAGTTAAATAATCTCTTGGGAGTTTGATTGGTATACCACTAAATGGATAGATTAGTTTAGGTAGTATTGCCATCTTTATTATATTCGCTCGACCTATCCAAGAGCACTTGATGTTTTTCCAATTGTTTAGATCTGACTTTATTTGTATGGAGAGTGTTTTGTAGTTGTGTTCATATAGATCCTGACTTTCCCTTGGCAGATATATTCTCAAATATTTTATACTATTGATAGTTATTTTGAATGGAATTTCTCCTTGTATCTCTTGCTGTTGCATTTTGTTGGTGATGTATAAAAATGCTGATGATTTATGTGGATTTATTTTGTATCCTGCAACTTTGCTAAAGTTGTGGATTAATTCTAATAGTTTTTAGTTGATTCTCTAGGGTTCTCTAAGTAGACCATCATATCATCTGCAAAGAGTGATAATTTTGCTTCCTCATGACCTACTCTAATTCCTCTTTTTTACTCTTTTTTAATTTTACTCTTTTTAAATGAGCTTTTTATTTTCAAAGCATATGCTTAGATAATATTCAACATTCACCTTTACAAAACTTTGTGTTCCAATTTTTTTTTCCTTCCTTCTCCTGAACCCTACCTCTAGATGACCTGGAATCCAATATATGTTAAATGTGAGCAATTCTTCTATACTTATTTCCAAAATTATCATGCTGCACAAGAAAAAATAGATCAAAAAGGAAAAAAATAAGAAAGAACAAAATGCAAGCAAACAACAACAATAAAGGGAAAAGTATTATGTTGTGATCCAAACTCAGTTCCCACAGCGCCCTCTCTGAGTGCAGATGGCTCTCTATATCATAAGACCATCATCACTGGCATGAATCACCTCATTGTTGAAAAGAGTCACATCTGTCAGAATGGATCATCACATAATCTTGTTGTTGCTGTGCATAAAGTTCTCTTCGTTCTATTTATTCACTTAGCATAAGTTCACACAAGTCTCTACAAGCCTCTCTGGAAAAATCCTGATGATCATGTCATATACAACAATAATATTCCATAATATTCATATGCCATAAATTATTCAGACATTATCCAACTGATGAGCATCCACTCAGTTTCCAATTCCTTGCCACCACGAAAAGGGCTGCCACAAACATTTTTGCACTTGTGGATACTTTTCCTCTTTTATGATCTCTTTGTAATACAGCCCCAGTAGAGAAACTGTTGGATCAAAGGGTATACATAGTTTTATAGCCCTTTGGGAATAGTTCCAAATTGCTCTCCATAATGGTTTGTTCAGTTCACAACTCCACCAGCAACTCCACCAATGTAATAGTGTTCCAGTTTTCCCACATCCCCTCCAACATTCATTATGATCTTTTTCTGTCATCTCAGCCAATCTGAGAGGTATGTAGTGGTACCTCAGAGGAGTCTTAATTTGCATTTCTCTGATCAATAGGGATTTCAAGCATTTTTTCATATGACTAGAAATGGTTTTAATGTCTTCATCTGAAAATTGTCTATTCATATCCTTGGTCACTTATCAATTGGAGAATTGCTTGTGTTCTTAAAAATTTGAGTCAGTTCTCTATACATTTTTATAAATGAGGACTTTATCAGAACCCTTGAATATAAAAAAAAATTCTTAGTTTTTTCCTTCTCTTCTAATCTTGTCTGCATTGCTTTTATTGTACTCTTTTTTGGCCACAAATTCCTTCCTTCTCCACAGATCTGAAAGATAGTCAATTCTTAGTTCTTTTAATTTACTTATAGTAGCACTCTTTATGTCTAAATCATGAATCCATTTCAACCTTATATTGATATAAGATGTTATGTCTGAGTCAATAACTAGTTTCCGCTATATTAATTTCCAATTTTTCCAGCAATTTTAGTCAAATAGTGAGTTCTTATCCAAGAAGCTGTGATTTTTGAGTTTATCAAACACTAGAATACTATAGTCATTGATTACTGTGTTTTGTGAACCTAAGAAATATCATTGATCAACTTCTCAATTTCTTAGCCAGTATCAAATGGTTTTGATGACTGGTGCTTTATAATATAGTTTTATCTCTAGGACAGTTAGGTCACCATCATTTGTATTTTGTTCACTTATTCCCCAGAAATTCTTGACTTTTGTTCTTCCATAAACTTTGTTAATATTTTTTCCAGCTTTTAAAATAAATGTTTGAGAGTTTGACTGATATGGCATTGAATAAGAAGATTAATTTAGGTAGAGTTGTCATTTTTATTATATTAAGTAGGCCTACCCATGAGCATTGCATATTCTCCCAATTGATCAGATCTGAATTTATTTGTCTGGAAAGTTTTTTTTTTATAATTGGATTCATATAGTTCCTGACTTTGCCTTGGGAGGTAGAATCCCAAATATTTTATATCACCTACAATAATTTTAAGTAGAATTTCTCTTTGTACCCCTTGCTACTGGATTTTGTTGTTAATATATAGAAATGCTGATCATTTATGTGGATTTATTTATTTATTTATTATTTTTTTTTATTTTATTTGTATAACATATGTGTGGGTAATTCTTCAACAATAACCCTTACATAGCTTTCCGTTACAAATTTTCCCCCCCAACTTCCCACCCCTCCCCTAGATGGCAGGATATCCACTACATGTTAATTATGTTAAAATATTGGCGAATCGAATATATGTATACATATTTCCAAACTTATCATTGTTGTGCAAGAAAAATCTTATCTACACAAACGATATATCAGATAAAGGAAACACAATGTAAGCAAACATCAATCAAGGAGTATGAGAATGTTATGTTGTGGTCCACATTTCACATCCCTCTCTCTGGGTGTATATGGCTTTCTTCATTGAACAATTGGAGGTGGTTTGAAACATTTCATTGTTGAAGAGAGCCATGTCCATCAGAATTGATCGTCATATAGTACTGTTGTTGCCATGTATAATGATCTCCTGGTTCTGCTCATTTCACTCAGCATCAGTTCATGTAAGTCTCTCCAGGCCTCTCTGAAATCATCTTGCTGGTCATTTCTTACAGAACAATAATATTCCATAATATTCATATACCATAATTTATTCAGCCATTCTCCAATTGAAGGGCATCTATTCAAGTTCCAGTTTCTAGCCACTACAAAAAGAGCTGCCACAAACATTCTTGCACATGTGGGGCCTTTTCCTTCCTTTATGATTTCTTTGGGATATAATCCCAATAGAAATGCTGCTGGGTCAAAGGGTATGCACAGTTTGATAACTTTTTGAGCATAGCTCCAAATTGTTCTCCAGAATGGCTGTATCCGTTCACAGCTCCACCAACAATGCATCAGTGTCCCAGCCCTCCCACATCCACTCCAACATTCATCATTAACTTTTCCTGTCATTTTAGCCAATCTGACAGGTGTGAAGTGGTACCTCAGGGTTGTCTTGATTTGCATTTCTCTGATCAATAGTGATTTGGAGCACCTTTTCATATGACTATAAATAGTTTTAATTTCATCCTCTGAAAATTGTCTGTTCATATCCTTTGACCATTTATTGATTGGAGAATGGCTTGAATTTTTATAAATATGGGACAATTCTCTATATATTTTAGAGATGAGACCTTTATCAGAACCCTTAAATGTAAAGATGATTTCCCAATTTATTGCTTCCCTCCTAATCTTGTCTGCATTGATTTGGTTTGTACAAAAACTTTTTAACTTAATATAGTCAAAGTTATCTATC
The DNA here is from genome assembly GCA_023553655.1 of Myrmecobius fasciatus. NCBI lineage: Eukaryota > Metazoa > Chordata > Mammalia > Dasyuromorphia > Myrmecobiidae > Myrmecobius > Myrmecobius fasciatus. Next base: position 13,592 of record JAJPUD010029055.1, read on the forward strand.
TGGTTTTCAATTAAGAGTTCCAGTTCTTCTTCGGACATAAATTTATTCCATCTCCATAGGTCTGAGAGGTAAACTATATTACATTCCTCTAATGCACTTATAGTATCACTCTTTATATCCAGATCATGAACCCATTTAGATCTTATCTTGGTATATGGTGTTAGATGTGGGTCAAGCCCTAATTTCTTCCACACTAGTTTCCAGTTTTCCCAGCAGTTTTTGTCAAATAGTGAATACTTATCCCAAAAGCTGGGGTCTTTGGGTTTATCAAAAACCGAATTGCTATAGTTATTGCCTAGTTTGTCTTGTGATTCTATCCTATTCCACTGATCGACTACTCTATTTCTTAGCCAGTACCAAATTGTTTTGATGACTGCTGCTTTATAATATAGTTTTAGATCTAGTACAGCAAGTCCACCATCGTCAGCCTTTTTCTTCATTAATCCCCTTGAAATTCTTGACCTTTTGTTTTTCCAAATGAACTTTGCTACTATTTTTTCTAGATCTGTAAGATAATTTCTTGGGAGTTTGATTGGTATGGCACTAAATAAGTAAATTAGTTTGGGTAGTATTGTCATTTTTATTATATTC
>JAJPUD010029056.1:0-14182 GCA_023553655.1 Myrmecobius fasciatus
AGAGAGAGAGAGAGAGAGAGAGAGAGAGAGAGAGAGAGAGAGAGAGAAGTCAAGGATTTGAAAGTTATGGTGATGAGAATATGAATATGAATAGGGTGGTAGTGACAGGAGAGTGCTAATGGTGAAATTATGACAATGATGGCAGAGATGTCAAGTGCTGGAGATTGATCCATGAAGATGATCATAGTAATTTAAAAGTGATGGTCATGGTAATTTGCATATGACAGTGACATTGTTGATATTATGACAGTAATTGCAGTGAACTTACAGCAACAATGGGCTTGAGCAAGCCCTGGGTAAGGAATTATCAGGAGTTTGCAGAGATCTGAAAGTGACTTTGGTAGGGAAGTAACAGTATTAGTAGTGGAAATAGAAAGTAGAGAAATAAAATAGTGGTGATAAAGTGGTATTCATGGTAATGAAATAATGGCATTAATATAAATGTTCCTCATTGGGCAGATGAGACAGGGTGATAATGGTGAAGATGTGACAAAGATCATGGAGATGTCAGAGTGATACAGATGTGCATGACAATGATACTGTTGATCCTGTGACAAAGGTAATGATTGTGCATGATCCATATTGGGCAACCAAATGGCACTGCAGTGGATAGAGTGACAGGCCTGGAGACAGGACATTAGTTCAAATCTAGCCTCAAACACATATATGCTGTATAACCATGGGCAAGTCACTTAACCCTATTTGCCTCAGTTTCATCATGAGCTTCAGAAGGGAATGATAAGCTACTCCAGTGTCCTCGCCAGGAAAACTCCAAATAGGTTCACGAAGAATTAGACACAAGAAAAATGACTGAACAACATCCTTCATACTGGGCATGACCTAGTTGTTGAACAGTGCATACAGAGCTGCCCTCGAAGCTTGGAAGAGCTGGGTTCAACATGGTTCCCCACCTACCCATGGGTTCCCTTAATGTCTCCTTCTTATCATTTTCTCCCACATGGAGGAAGGTGAGAATATTTCTCTTTTTAGACTCCTCTCCTGGGTTCTGTCAGAACCTGGATGAAGCCTAAAAGGGTTAGCCTGGAGACAGGAGCAGAAGTGACAGTGGGTATAGTGGTGGAGGGGAGGTATGGAGGTTACTCTGGAATTTCAGCCTTCCTTATGAAGAATGGTATAAAATTCACCTGATCTTCAGCTGGAAACAATACATAAATAAATTCCCTAGGAAATTTATAATTTTATATGTATGTGTATATAAAACATATATTCCACATTTCTTTCAAATGGATCTTATAAAATAACAGAGTAAACTGGGTTTTCCATTTTGTACTTTGTTTTTCAAAATTTTTAAATAGAATCTTTAAAAAATGATTCCTATATTTATTCACTTAGAACTCACCGTGTCTTCCTCCACTGCCACTATCCTCAACAAAGCTTTGAAAATAAGACCAAAAGAAAAGAAATATCAATCATCCCAAACTTGCCTACTTCCACAAATCTATTTTCTACATTGACAATGTTCAAAAATGTATGCCTCATTTGATATTTTAAATGCGGTGTTTCACCTTGAATTCTCTGGATTATTGGTTTAGAAAGGCAGGATGATGTGTAATGGAAGGGTCCTCCTGCTCCTTGATTTGGAGCATGCAAAGTTATTCTGGTCTCCTTCCCTTGTGTAGGAAAGAAATCTATGATTTCCTACTGAGCTGGAACAGAGAATGCTTTAAGAAGACATTAAGTAGACAAAATTTAAGGATCTCTCAAGCCTGAAAATTAAAAGAGACAAGGAAGTTTTTGTGGAACTTCTCAGAGACAGGATTTTTTTGGTACCATGCTGCCTTCTACATATGAGGCAGAAGATGGTAGCAAAGGTGAGGAGCAAGAAATAATGATGATGAAACTAGCTTACATCATTCCAGCAATGGAAAGTTGACGTAAGTGCATAACATGCTTGGCTGCAAGAAGGTACATGTGTACCTTGGTGATCAGTAGAGAGAGATGTGATTAAGATACCATAAGACAGAAAGAATCAGCAAAATAGAAAAACTTAACTCCATGGTGGCAAGTGTCACCAAAGAACCAGAACAGAAAACAAGTGATTAGGAATACAAATGCAAGGAAGTGAAGGGCAATATGGAAAAAGAGAAGCAAACAGCAATAATGCTAAATAAAAACACAATCTCTCTATACAATTTGCTGATTGTGAAAACGGAACATGTAAAAAACGTATCAGAAAACCTGAATATGCAAGGAATAAGCCATGAAACATGTCCAGAAATTCTAAGCAATATATATTTCAATTAAAAGAATCCACAAATCACCTCCAGAAAAAAAGGAAACCACAAATTCTAAGACACAGTGATTAAATGGAACAGTTTAACAACAAACAAGGAATTTTGCGAGTAACCATGGAAAAGATCTCCAATATATAAAGGGAAATTTGAATGGCATGAAAATATTTTACACCCACATCACAAGAAGGAATGTAATAATGCATTTCTAAGAGCAAAGGAACTCCATATGCAGCTCAATGTGATGTCCCCTGCACACCTGAGTTTAACTATTTAATGAAAAAAAAATAGAAACTCAATAAAAGACATTCAAAACATTTCTATAAAGAAAATCAGAATTTGTTAAACACCACAGACAACAGAAATACAAGAAAGGCAAAAATAGGTAAAGGAATCAAGGAAGGAGTAGATCATAAAGTATCAGTGGGGGAAAGGGGAGGATTTGAAGAAAAATACAACAAAATAACAACTGAGAGAACATGAAGAGATTTCTTTCTAAAAAATACATGAGAAGACAGGGTGAAAGCAAAAGTCAAACTAAGTGACAGTAGACAGAATCAAGATAGTGGAGTGAGAGGAAGGATTTTTGCCTAATTCTCTTAGCCCATCTAATCCACAACAATCTAGAAAATGTTCCAGACCAAATTTCATCTCGAAGTCAAGAAAAAAATCAGTGTCCTTTTTCTAGCCCACAGCTCCTTAGGAAGACAAACAGAGAGGTCTTCAGACACTAGGGTTGGGGTCTGGACAGGAAGACCTAAGGCATGAAACATCCTAGTGTCTAGGAATGGGAAGTCTGAGAAAGGGTAACAGGGCACAAAGCACCAGGCCAGTAAGAGATCCCAGGGGATCCCTGAACCACTGCTGAGTTAAGGAGGAATCAATGCCATCTGGAAGCTCTGTTACTCACTACTTGGCTCTGGATCACAGACCAAGGATGACAAGAAATGTTTATGACTGTGGGCTCTGTGTATTGAACAAAACTGGAAAAGCAGTAGGCAGGCTGTGATTGAAGGAGCAGAATGGTGTCTCAATTCTAGCCTCTGTCTCCATACATAAGTCTACAGAGAATTATCAGGGCAGGAGTCATAGAACAAACAGGAGCCAGCAGTTCAGTCACTTTTAATTCAGACTTGTCTACCAGGGAGTTAACAGGGAAAGAATCCAGCAGTAGCCTGCTGAAACTTCCAACCAGGGACAAGCCAAGAGACCCAAGCCTAAGTTAAGAACTTGCAGAACTCACATTGAGAATGCAGTGAACAGAACTCTACATGGAACACACCACTTTAGGAGTACTAAAAGCTTTCTAGCTCTAGTTGGAGCTGTGAAAGCAGCAGAAGGATATAAGAGGATGGGGGGTCAGATCCAACATAACCCTAGAAATGTGCAGAGCCCAGCACTCATATAAAATCCAAAGTCAAGAATTAAGTTGGGAGAATGAGCAAACGAAAAAAAATTAACATCAACACTGAACATATAATGCAACCCAAAGGAATAGCAATGAAATTTTTAAATGAAAAGTTAAATTAGTTATAGTAGGAATTAGACAAGAAAACTATAATAGTATAAGATCTCATCCACCTTTCTCAAGGCTAGACAAAACTGACCAAAAAATAAACAAGAAAGAAAAACTAAGGAGATGACCAGTATATTTGAAAACTTAGATATAAAAGACTTCTATGGAATATTTAAGTGTATGGAATAGGAAGGAGTATATCCAAAAGTTGGACAAGTATTAGGACTTTACACTTGGCTGTTATACAACCACAAAAAATTTAAATTCCTGGGGCAGCTAGGTGGCGCAGTGGATAGAGCACCAGCCCTGAAGTCAGGAGGACCTGAGTTCAAATCTGGTCTCAGACACTTCCTAGCTGTGTGACCCTGGGCAAGTCACTTAATCCCAATTGCCTTAGCAAAAAAAAAAAAAATTAAATTCCACCTTCTATGGAAAGCCTTTCTTAACTTCTCTTGATACAAACACTCTCTTCTTTTCTCAGGGCAAAGAATTGGAAATTGAGGGGATGCTCATCAATTGGGGAATGGCTAAATAAATTGTGGTATGTGATTATGGTGGAATATTGTTGTTCTATAAGAAATGATGAGCAAGAAAGTCCTCCATGAGATTAAGCACAGTGAAATGGACTGTGCACATAGTAATAGCAAAGTTGTGGGATGATCCTGTGAATAACTTTGCTACTCTCAGCAATACAATGATCCAAGACTACTCTGAAAGACTTAGGATGAAAAAAGATATCCATATCCAGAGAAAGAACTGATTGTGTCTGAATACAGATTTTTTGAAACTTAAAACTTTTTTTGGGGGGGGAAGCTACATTATTTTTTTTTTCAAAATAACTTTTATGGAAATGTTTTGTTCTCAGGAATATCATAGCTAAATTCCAAAGCTCCCAGACCAAAGAGAAAATAACTTCAATTGGCCATAGAGAAATCATTCAATATCATGGAGCTAGAATCAGATTTTAAAAAAATACTCAGCAGCTACAATGCTAAGAGTGTGATGAGCTTGGAATATGATGTTCTAGAAGGCAAAGGAGCTTGGGTTACAACAAAAAATAACTTACCCAACAAAACTGAGTAGAATTCTTCAGAGGAAAAAAATGGACACTGGACGAAATAGAGGCACTCCTAAAGAAAAGACCAGAAATGAATAAAAAATGTGACCTTCAAATACAAAACTCCAGATAAGCATAAAAAGGTAAACAGGAAAAAGAAACCATAAGGTACTTTAAACTGTTTACATTGCATTACATAAAAGATGATGCATCTAACTTAATAACTTTATCATTATTAGGACAGTTAGAAGTAATCTATATAGACAGAGGAATGGGAGTGAAGCAATTATGTAGGGATGATTTAAAAAAAGAAAACTAGATGAGTAAGAAAGGAGGGAGGAGAATGAAAGAATGGTGAAAAATATTTCCCATATAAGAGACTTGTAAAAAAAGAGCTTTTATAAAGGAGGAGGTAATGGGGTAGCAGGCCATGCCGGAATCTTACTCTTATTTGAACTGGCTCAAAGAAGGAGGAATCTATGATCAGACTCAGTGTAAAAGGAAGGCAGTAGTCAGAAGCAAAACAAACTTTTGGGGAGGGACATCATAATAAAAGGCAGAAAGGGATAAATAGAAGAAAAGATAGAGGGAAATGTGGAATTGGAAATCATAAATGGGATATGAATTGGATGAACTCACCTGTAAAACAGAAGCAGATAGAAGAATGGATTAGAAACCAGAATTTAACAAAATGTTGTTTACAAGAAACACACCTGAAACAGAAAGATACACAGATTTAAAATAAGGGGTTGTTTCAGAATCTATTATAATTCAATTGAAGTTTAAAAAAAAAGCTGAGGTAGCAATCATAATCTCAAAGAAAGCAAAAGCAAAAATAGGCCAATTATTAGAGATAAGCAGGGAAACTACTTGCTAAAAGCTACCATAGACAAGAAAATTTTTCACTGTCAATACTGAATATATATGTACCATACTAATATAACATCCTAATTCTGCTTTTTAAAAAAATCATTAAAATTTTTATTGTAAAAATGAACAAGAGATGAATACATTTGATGATTAAGAAAATATTGAAAATCATCACATTAAAAAACTCCACACAATTAAACATCAAAATATAAGTTCTAAAACCCAAATATTGACAAAAGAGAAAGCAAATCTAATTTGAAAAATCTAACATTGAGTTTTTAAAAATATATAAACTATGAGATAATTTAAGTTTTTAAAGTAAAGAATGGGACAGGAAAGATGCAAACAAAATAAACCAAGGGAAAATATTAGAAACATTGCCCAGCTATTGACCAAGAAAATCAATAATTTAAATGAATGAATATTTACAAAAAATTAAAATATCTGTATTAATAGAGTACCAGAAAAAAATTTAAAAATCCAATCTCAGAAAAAATAACAACAAGCCACAAATTTAAATCCCAAAGGAGAAAAAAATACCCAGGACCAGATCTCTGTATAAAAAAAATATCATCAAAACAAAAAGAAAAATCAATATTTTATTACATGATCTGTTTGGAAACAGTAAGAAAGAAAAGAACCTACAGATTTTTTCTATGATACAATTGTTACCTAATACCTAAATAAGGGAGATTTAAAACAGAAAAGGAAAGAACACAAAAAATCGTTAAAAGTATTTATAGTGACTCAAAATTTAAATGACATCCAAATTCTTAAAGGAAAAGTTAAATAAATGAGAAAGTAAACAGTAAAACTCTACTAGGTTAGAGATCTCAACTTTTCCCTGCATGGTGCTACATAACTCTGACTGTAAAATAAGAAAGAAACCAAGGAGATGAACAGATTTTTTTTTCAGATATGATAGATCTATGGAGAAAACTGAATGGGAATAGAAAGGAGTATACCTTTCTCTCAGATGTACATAGAAATATCACAAAACCATGTAGTAAGGCAATAAAACTCAGAAACAAATGCAAACAAGCAAAAATATTAACTACATCCCTTTCAGACCATAATGCAATAAGAAATATGTTCAGTAAAGGTCTATGGAAGCATAAATTAAACATTAATGGAAAATTAAATAATCTAATCCTAAAGAATGAGTGGATCATAATAACAGCCAACAATTTCACTTAAAGAAAATGACAATAATGAGACAACATAGCAAAATTTTATAGGAAGAAGCCAAAGTAGTATGTGGGGAGTAATATATATCTTTAAACCCTTCCATCAACAAAAGAGAGAAAGCACAGATCAGTGAATTCAGTATGTAACAAAAAAAAATAAAATAACTTGAGAGGACAAATTAAAAATTCACAATTAAATACCAATATAGAAATCATGAAAACCAAAGAAGTGATAAAACTGAAGGCAAATAAAATAAAAATAGGAATTTGTTTTATTAAAAAAAATAGATAAACTGCTGGTTGATTTATTTTTTTAAAGGAAAGAAGTTTTTAAAAAGGAAAGAACAAAAGCAAACAATCATTATCAAAAATGAGAAGAGTGAATGCACCATCAGTAAAGATGGAATTAAAGCAATATTAGGGGTTATTCTGCCCAGTTACTATCTATAAAACTGAAAATCTTAATGAAACTGATAAAAATTGACAAAAATAAAAATTGACCAGATGAACAGAAGAAGAAATAGAAAATGTAAATACCCTTATTTGGGGGGAAATGTAAATACCCTTATTGGGGGAAAAAAGGAAAAGAAAGAAAGTATCAATGAGTTCTCTTCAAAAAAACCAAAACCAAACACTGCAGGTCTATCTATTTACAAGTGAATTCTATGAAACATTTAAGGAACAATTACTTTCAATACTATATAAGCTGAAAAAAAAAAGACAGAGAAACAGTCCTACCAAATTATTTTAATGATTCAAATATGGTTTTAGTAACTAAATTGGGGAGAGCAAAAACAAAGAAACAAAACTAATTTAACTAATGAATATTGACGCAAAAATAATTAAATAAAGGATTGCCAAGGAAATTACAGATATATATCAAATAAATCATACATTATAACCAGGTGGGACTTATCCCAAAATGCAGCAAGTCTGAATCCATTTTACTATCTGAATCCAATACTATCAGCATAACTGAGCATTTCATTAACAAAACCAACAAAAGCCATATCATTACCTCAACAGAAGCAGAAAAAGTTTCTAACAAAATAAAATCACCATTCCTATTAAAAATGTTAGAAAGCATAGGAATAAGTGGAACCTTTCTTCAAATGGTAAGTAGTCTATCTAAAACCAAGAGCAAACTATGAGGGTAGATTAGAAGACTTCCTAATAAGATCTGGGGTGAAGCAAGGATGTCCATTATCACCAATGTTATTCAATAGTGAACTAGATAAATGCTAGCTTTAGGAAGAAGACAAGAAAAATAAATCGAAAGAACAAAAAAGGCAATGAAGAAACAAACCTATCACTCACAGCAAATGACATAATAGTATACTTAGTGAATCCTAGAGAAGGACTTCTTAAACATTTCCCATTCATGATTCCTTTTTGCCCAAGAATTTTTACCTGACCACTACAGACCTCTCAACTAAGATGACAGGAAAAGATAATGACAAATGTTGGAAGGGATGTGGGCAAAGTGGGCCACTTAGTATATTGTTGGTGGAATTGTGAACGGATCCAACCATTCTGGACAGCAATTTGGAGCTATGCTCAAAAAGTTATCAAACTGTGCATACTCTTTGACCCAGCAGTGTTTCTACTGGGCTTATATCCCAAAGAGATCTTAAAGGAGGGAAAGGGACTCACATGTGCAAAAATGTTTGTGGCAGTCCTTTTTATAGTGCCAAGAAACTGGAAACTGGGTAGATTCCCCTCAGTTGGAGAATGGCTGAATAAACTATGGTATATGAATGTTATGGAATATTATTGTTCTATAAGAAACGACCAACAGGACGATTTCAGAGAGGCCTGGAGAGACTTACATGAACTGATGCTAAGTGAAGTGAGCAGAACCAGGAGATCATTATACACAGCAACAACAATATTATATGATGATCAATTCTGATGTACGTGGCTCTTTTCAACAATGAGATGATTCATGATAATTCCAACAGACTTATAATAGAGAGACCCATCTGCATCTAAAAAAGGAGACTATGGGGACTGAAGGTATATCACAACGTAGTATTTTCATCTTTTTTGTTGTTAGCTTGCTTTTTTTCTTTCTCATTTTTTTTTCCTTTTTGATCTGACTTTTCTTGTGCAGCATGGCAAATGTGGAAATATGTTTAGAAGAACTGCACGTTTAACTTATATTGGATTACTTGCTGTCTAGGGGAGAGGAATAGGAGAAAGGGAGAAGAATTTGTCAAGTATTTTTTTTTTTTTGCTTTTGGCAATTGGGGTGAAGTGACTTGCCCAGGGTCACACAGCTGTTATGTGTCTGAGACCAGATTTGAACTCAGGTCTTCCTGACTTCAGGGCTGGTGCTCTATCCACTGCGCCACCTAGCTGCCCCGAGGGAGAAGAATTTGGAACACAAGGTTTTACAAGGATGAATGTTGAAAACTATCTTTGCATGTATTTTTAAAATAAAAAGCTATTATCAAAAATTTTTTAAAAAGAAATTTTACCTGTCTCCAAGTATACATGCATATAAAATAGTTATACAAATCAAACATTTACTGAAAATAAATCCTAATTTCTCAACCTCCCACATTCAGTTACATGACCATGTATGGAGTCACACCCGCAGTTTAAGTTTTGCCCTAAAGAATCAATTTAAAAAAAACCTAGTTTAAACAATGAACAATTTTAGCAAAGTTGCAAGACACAAAATAAACCTGCGTCAATCATGGACAACTATATATATCATCAACAAAACCCAGCAGGAAGGGACAGAAAGAGAAATGGCCTTTAAAATAACTGCAGGCAATAGGAAACACATAGGAATCTATCTCACATCCAGGAATTTTGTGAACATAGTTTCAAAATACTTTCCACAAAAATCAAGATTGTTCTCCAGTTTTTTTGTTTTTTTTTTTTAGTTAAACTGGAGAAATAGTAAATGCTCATGGGTAGGTGAAACCAAGATAATAAAAATGACAATTCTATTGGAATCAATTGACTGATTCAGTGCCAACCAATCAAATGACCAAAGAATTACTTCAGAGACTTAGAAAAAATTCTGGAAGAGCAAAAGGCCTGGAATAGCAATGCAATCGATGAAAAAAAATGTGAAAGAAGGCAGCCTAGCAGTACCACATTTCAAACTGATAGTACAAAGCAGTGATCATGAAATCTATCTTGGTCCTGGTTAAGGAAGACAGTGGAGGATCAGTGGAACACATTGGGTCTACACAACAGGCAGTAGCAAATGGCCATTGTAATGTAGTGTTTGCTAATCCAAAGACCCAAGTTTTGGGGGGAAGAGCTCACAATTTGACAAAAACTGCTGGGAAAATTGGAAAGCACTTTGGTAGAGACTAAGTATAGACCAACATACTGTAAAAGAAGATACGGTCAAAATGGTTCCTGCCTTCAAGGAGCTTCCGTCCTGTGTGAAGGAAACATATTAAAATTATATACCAAGTGATGTGGAGGAGGACACAGGTCTTATGAGACAGGCTGTTCACATGAGAACAAGGATTCAGGAGGGAACAAAGGAAAGGGAGAGGGGAAAGAATGGGTTGAGGATGGGGTGAGGATGGGTGGGTAAAAAGACAGCCAAATTGGACCTAGAGGTTCCCAGTCCTGACTTAGTATGTGTTATCTTGGGCCAGGCAGGATGTCCTAGAATCAAATTCCACTTCCAAATAATTATCATTTAGGTGACATTGGCAAAGTAATTCCTAACCCTGAACCTGTGGTAAGCTTAAGGTGGTAGATGGAGGAGGCAGCAGAATCCAGACATCTTGCTCCCAAATATGTTTCTTTCATGTGGGGAGTCAGTGAGGATATGATCACTCTAGGTGAGAAGCATGCGGTCCAGTTTCATGTGGATTACATAATCTATGTGTGTGTGCATCTGTGCATCTCTATGTGTACACAGATATACACATAAAGATGACATATATACAAATATACACACACATGGACTGCACACAGGGAAATGCACAGATGTACACATAGATTACACATATCAGATGCACACACAGAGAGAATATACAGAGAAATTTACAGATGCACACACACATGGATTAAACACAGGAAGACATACACAGATGCACACACAGATTTCACATATACAGATGCACACACATAAATTACACACAGGCTAATGCACATATACAAACACAGATTACACAAAGATACACACATGGATAATATGCAGATACACACACAGATTACACAGAGGGATGAATAGATGCACACATAGAGATTACAAATATAGAGATGCACACACAGATTATGCATAGAGATGTACATACACAGATTACATCCAGGGAGATGCACACACAGATTATCTGTATACAGATGCATACACAGAGAATACACAGATTACACATAGAGATGTGCACACCCACGGATTAAACACAGGGAGATGCACGGATACCCGCCCATAAATTACACACAGGTTAATGCACAAATGCACACACAGATTACGCATATACAGATGCACTCACACAGATACGACAGATACACAGAGGATATGACAAATTCACACGCACACGCCCCCCTGCTCCAAAAAAGGAAAGGCAAAGGCCGAGTAGAGTCTATACGCAGGGGGTCGCCTCCCTTGCCTCCCTTACCTCCCTCGGCTCCTCTCCACTCAAGGTTGAACTGAGTCCGTCCCTCCACCGAACCATCCTTCCCTCCCTCCCCAAACAAATCCCCCTCCTGCCCTCCCGCTGAGCGTCTTCAGGGCCTCAGAGAAGTTAGCTCACCACCTGGGCCACGGCCCGGGGGGGGGGCCTCCTCTCCTCCCTTTCCCGGCAGAAGCAGCCACGAGCCCCCGAGCGGGTGGGGCCGCTGCGCTCTTGCCTCCTTTCCTTCCTCCGTCCCTGCCTCTCTCTGTCCATCCCTCCCTCCTTCCCTCCTTCCCTGCCTCTCTCTGTCTATCCTTCCTTCCCTCCCTCCATCCCTCCGTCAGTCCCTCGCGCACTCACAGGTTGGGGCTCGGAAGTAAGGGGGCAGAGGCGAGGGGCCCTTCCCGTGGCAGGGCGCGCAGCTGGCGCTCGGGACACACCAGCGCGGCGGGAGATCCTGAGGTCCGGGGGCTCAGGGAGAAGTCCTGAGGCACCAGGAGGAGGGCCTGGAGAAGACTGAGAGAGGAGGAGACAGAGGCTTTCTGCAATGCGCAGGGAGGAGCTGCGCGGGGCAGGGCGCCCCGAAGCCCCGCCTCCGAGGCCCCGCCCACCCGGACCCGGACCCGCCCTCGCACCTTTCTCCCCCCCCCCTTCCCGTTACAAATACACACAGGTCAGCTCTTTCGGGAGCACGCGAGTCCCCCAGGGCGCACTCCCACAGTGTCACAGTCACAGGGAGGCAGGTGGGGAAACTCAGGGCCTGCTGGGAGTGGGGGTGGGCGTCTGAAACGCCCATGGGTGGCGGCAGTCACAGGCAGATGGCAAGACACGAGATATGGCCATTTTGGCTCACACAGGATCCCAGATGCAGACAGACAGACATAAATATGGTCACAGAAGCAGACACGTACATGGGCTCACACCTGCACACACACTTGGTCACACTTGCACATACAAATGCAGGCACACATGCTCACCCTTGCGGTTGCAGATGCAGAAACACTTGTGTACACTTGCACACTCACAGATGCAGATGCACATGTATATGGTCAAAGATGTAGACAGTTACAGCTGCTGACATACACGCTCACATTTACACAGATATACATGGTCATACAATCACAGATGCAGACACAAACACATATTCACATCTGCACACACACAAAGTCACTAATGCAGGCCCATCCACACTGAGCTCCTTATTATTTCTTTCCTGTTCCTGTGTGTCTTAGTCAGAGGCTTGTAAAGAGCACAAATGCCCTCTGAATGGGATCTGGATCCCTTGGGAAGTCGAAGTGGGGTAAAACCCTAAAACACCACCTGGTGCAGAAAGGCAGTGATGAGGTCTCTGGCCTCCAGCAGGAGAAGATTAGGACAGGGACTCCTATATCCCATGAGCCTAGCTCAACTTTAAAACTTTAAAAAAAGAGAGAGAGAGAGAGAGAGGAAAATTCTCCAAAGAGAACCCTGATCCTAGAAAACTAATATGGTGGGTGACAGGAAAGATCAAAACACAGACTCAGAAGAGGACAATGAGTTCAAAACTCTTCACTTAGTAAAGTGAAGCCTCAGAGAAGAAAATAAGATTTGGTCTAAGTCAAAAAGTCCTCTTGGAAGAGCTCAAAAAGGAATTGAAAAATCAAGTAAGAGGAGTAGAACAAAAATTGGAAAAGAAATGAGAGTGATGCGAGAGAATCATGAAAAGAAAAAGAGACATCAGTTTGGTAAAGGAAGCAAAAAAAAAAAAAGAAGAAGAAAAGAAAAAGAAAATTACCCAAAAATTCAGTGAAGAAAACAACTTTAAAAATGGAAATGGAGGTACAAAAACTAACTGAAGAAAATAATCCCTTAAAAATTAGAATTGGGCAAGTGAAAGCCATTCTGAGCCATCAAGAATCAAACACAAAGAATGAAAATAGAATGAGCAAAAAAGAAAAACAGAAGTAAAATATCTCATTGGAAAAACAAATGACCATCCAGGAGAGAATTTAAGAATTACTGGACTACCTAAAATGCATGATCAAAAAGGGCCTGGACAGCATCTTTGAAGAAATTATTGAGGGAAACTGAAGTGAATATACTAGACCCAAACAGTAAAATTTTTGAAAATTTGAAAGAATTCACCAATCACCTCCCAAAAAAGACCATAAATGAAAACTTCAAGGAATACTGTAGCCAAATCCCACAATTATCAGCCGAAGGACAAAATACTACAAACAACCAGAAAGAAACAATTCAAATATGAAGAAGCCACAAACATGATCACACAAGATTTAGCAGTTTCTACATTAAACTGATCATAGGGCTTGGAATAACATATTCCAAAAGGCAAAGATGTTTGGATTACAACCAAGAATCAATTATTGAAAACAGAGCATAATCTTTCAGGGAGAAAATAAAACATTCAATAAAATAGAGGACTTTTAAGCATTCTTGATAAAAAGACCAGAGCTGAACAGAAAAGTCAATGTTCAAATACAATATTTAAGAGAAACATAAAAAGGTAAACAGCAAAGAAAAAAACCTGTTATTCAATTAAATATTTGTTTGTAGGGTTTTAATGAGAGGAGGGGAGGAAGGGGAAAAGAGGAAAGAGAGAGAGGAAGAGAGGGAGTTAAGGAAGGAGGAAGGAAGGGAGGGAGAAACAGAGAAAGTGAGGAGAGAGAGAGAGAGAGAGAGAGAGAGAGAGAGAGAGAGAGAGAGAG
>JAJPUD010029057.1:0-14181 GCA_023553655.1 Myrmecobius fasciatus
AGTAAAAGTAAAAGATGGAGCAGAATCTATTATGCTTCAAGTGAAGTAAAAAAAAAAAAGGCAGGGGTAGCCTTCTTGCTTTTAGATCAAGCAAAAGCAAGCACTGATCTAATTTAATGAGATAAGGAAAGAAAATATATCTTGGTAAAGGTAGCACAGATAATGAAACAATATCAATAGTTAATGTATATGCACCAAGTGGCATAACATGGATATTCCTAAAGGAGAAGAGAGCTGCAAGAAGAAATAGACAGCAAAACTACAATAGTGGGAGATCTCAGCTTTGTTTTCTCAAAACTAGGTAAATCAAAACAAATACCCTTTGACCCAGCAGTGTTTCTATTGGGTTTATATGCCCAAAAGATCTTAAAGGAAGGAAAGGGACCCACATGTGCAAGAATGTTTGTGGCAGCCCTTTATGTAGTAGCTAGAAACTGGAAACTGAATGGATGCCCATCAATTGGAGAGTGGCTGAATAAATTATGGTATATGAATGTTATGGAATATTATTGCTCTGTAAGAAACGACCAGCAGGACGATTTCAGAGAGACCTGGAAAGACTTGCATGAGCTGATGCTGAGTGAAATGAGCAGAACCAGGAGATCGTTGTACACGGCAACAACAGTATTATATGAGGATCAGTTCTAATGGACATGACTCTCTTCAACAATGAAATGCTTCAAACCAATTACAATTGTTCAGTGAAGAAGGCCATATACACCCAGAGAGAGGGATGTGAAATGTGGACCACAACATACCATTTTCATGCTCTCGATTGATGTTTGCTTGCATTGTGTTTCCTTTATTTGATTTTTCTTTTTTGTAGATATTATTTTTCTTGCACAACAATAAGTGTGGAAATATGTATACGTATATTTGATTTGTCAAGTATTTGAACATAATTAACATGTAATGGATATCCTGCCATCTGGGGGAGGGGTAGGGAGTAGGGGGGAAAATTTGTAACAGAGGGCTTTGTAAGGGTTAAAGTTGAAGAACTACCCATACATATGTTTTGTAAATAAAAAATAAATAAATAAATTTTTAAAAAAGCTAAAAAAAGAAACATTAGCCTTGGCAATAAGAATAAATGATTAAAGGAATTAGAGAAGGTCATGAAGAAATCAAATTATCACTCTTTGCAGATGATATGATGGTATACTTAAAGAACCCTAGAGACTCAACTAAAAAACTACTAGAACCAATTCACAACTTTAGCAAAGTTGAAGGATACAAAATCAATCCACATAAATCATCAGCATTTTTATATATTACCGACACAGTTCAGCAGCAAGAGATACAAAGATAAATTCCATTCAAAATAACTGTCAATAATGTAAAATATTTGGGAATCTGACTGCCAAGGGAGAGTCAGGAATTATACAAATACAGCTAGAAAACACCTTTCACTCAAATAAAGTCAGACCTAATCAGCTGCAAAAATATCAAGTGCTCCTGGGTAGGCTGAATGAATATAATAAAAAATGACCAAACTGCCTAAATGAAACTACTTATTTAGTGCTTTATTAAACAAACTGCCAAGAAATTATTTTAGAGATGTAGAAAAAAATAGTAGCAAAGTTCATCTGGAAGAATGAAAGGTCAAGAAATTCAAGGGAACAAATAAAAAAATGCTGATGAAGGTGGTATAAGCTGTGCCAGATCCAAAACTCAAGGATAAAGCAGTGGTCATCAAAACCGTTTGGTAAAGGCTAAGAAATAGAGTAGTCAATTAGTAAAATAGGATAGGATCACAGGACAAAATAGGCAAAATCTATAGCAATCTCATATTCGACAAACCCAAAGACCCCAACTTTTCCGATAAAAACTCACTATTTGACAAAAACTGCTGGGAAAATTGGGAACTAATATTGAAGAAATTAGGGCTTAACCCATACCTAACACCACAGACCAAGATAAGGTCTACATGGGATCATTATTTAGAAATAGTGATATTATAAGCAAATTGAAGGAACATAGGAAAGTTTCTCTCTCCCATCTGTGGAGAAGTTAGGAATTTATTCCCAAAAAAGAACTAAAACTCTAAATTGAACAACTGATAGATAATTTTGATTATATTAAGTTAAAAATATTTTATACAAACAAAATTAAAGCACACAAGATTAGGAGGGAAGCAATAAATTGGGAAATGATGTTTACATTTAAGGGTTCAGAAAAAAGCCTCATTTCTAAAATTATAAGTAGGGAATTGTCTCAAATTTATAAGAATTCAAGCCACTTTGCAAACAAGAAATGATCAAAGGATAGGAAAAAACAATTTTCAGATGAAAAAATTAAAACTTTCTAGTAATATGAACAGGTGCTCCAAATTACTATTGATCAGAGGAATGTACATTAAGCCCCTCTGAGAAACTACTATATACCTGTCAGATTGGCTAAGATGACAGGAAAAGATAATGAAGAATGTTGGAGGAAATCTGGGAAAACTGAGACACTGATGCATTGTTGGTGGGACTGTGAATGGATGGAACTATCCTAGAGAGCAATTTGGAACTATGCTCAAAAAGTTATCAAACTGTTCATACCCTTTGACCCAGCAGTGTTTCTACTGGGCCTATATTCCAGGTATCATAAAGGAGGGAAAGTGACCTACATGTGCCAAAATATTTGTGGCAGCCCTTTTTGTAGTCGTTAGAAACTGGAGACTGAATAGATGTCCATCAATTTGGAGAATGGCTAAACAAATTAGGGGATATGAGTGCCATGGTATATGATTATTCTGTAAGCAACGACCAGCAGGATGATTTCAGAGAGGTATGGACAGACTTGCGTGAATTGATGCTAAGTGAATTGAGCAGAACCAGGAGATCATTATACATAGCACCAACAAGACTGTACAATGATTCATTTTGATGGATTCTTCAACAGTGAGATGTTTCAAACCAGTTCCAATTGTTCAGTGATGAAGAAATCCTTATACACCCAGGAAGAGGCCTGTGGGATCTGAGTATGGACGACAATATAGCATTTTCACACTTTCTGTTGATGTTTGCTTGCATTTTGTTTACTTTCTTAGGTTTTATTTTTCTTGTAGATTCATTTTGTCTTGTACAGCAAGATGACTGTATAAATATGTATACATATATTGGATTTTTCATATATTTTAACATAGTTAGCATGTATTGGACCACCTGCCATATAGGGGAGGGGGTGGGCAGAAGGCGGGAAAAATTTGAAACAGAAGGTTTTGTAAGGGTCAATGTTGAAAAAAATTACCCATGCATATGTTTTGCAAATTAAAAAAAAAACACTTTAAAAAAGAAGAAAAGTAATTTGAAAGGGTGATAAGCTTTGGAATATAAGTCACAGATACAAAAGATTTCAAGCAAATTGTAGGTTGAGTTGCATTTTCTATGATTACCTGTGTCTCCTTCTGCTCTATACTGTGTACAAAACATTTGCCCTGATGTCTCCAGTAGTTGGATGAGAGACTGAGCATGGAATGTTTGCACCTCCTAGCACAAGATACCCCAGCCTCTTCCTCCTAATTCCAGATATTTCCACTAGATGTCCTTTGAACTCAGAGAATAATCTCCTCTATCCTGTCCACTCTTGCCCTACATGGCAAAGTTGTTCCCAATCCCCCTTAATACTGAAGTCTTCCTCTGTTGATTATTCCTAGTTGGTTGTTTATGGAATATTATGTTTATACTTCCTGTTTTTATATTGTCTTCCACATTGAAATGTGAGTGCTCTGACAGCAGGGTCTCTCTTGTTTCCTCATCTCTTAGCAGAGTGTCATTTACTTAGGAATCACTTAATATTTGCTCTCTGACAGCTCCTCCCACATAGCATTCCATCCTCTGACACCAAATCATTTTACTGATTGTCTCCATACCCAAAATGCTTCTCATTTCCACCTCCTGGCTTTCTTCAAGTCTCAACCAAAGTCTTGCATTTTGCAAGAAGCCATTTCCATCTTTCTTAATACTAGTGTTATCCCTTTAAGTCTACTCTAATTCAGCTTGTATCTCCTTTATATGTAGATGTTTACACACATGTGTCATCTTGACTCCTTGGTGAATCATTTAATATAGTTTTTCAACTCAGCATTGTCTTCCCTTGAATCTACTCCCCACTTAATGGTATTGCCACAGAGTCCTTCTAAGCCTCAGGTTTTCTATGTATATGTTGCCCCGTAAGGCTGGAGAAAAATCATGAAACTGTGTTTCCTAGGACCACTACAAATTTATGTCCCATGGCCTCAATTGGGTTCTCACTGATCCTAGCATTCTTTTTGATTTACCTCACTAAATAATTCACTATGCCACTTACCACAGCAGGCAGCTCTTTACATTTTTTTCATCCCTTCTCAAACCTTCCATGGTATATTCTCTGCATCTTTTAAACTAAAAATCTCAGCTCATATTTGACTGGGGAAAAACCTACCTTTCCCTGAGATCTCCCTTTTTTACTGTCCTTCTCACCTAATTCATCTAAATGCCTTTTGCCACTATTTTGCTTTCAGCCAACTCACATGAAGTGGTAGCCCTTTTGCTTGTCAATAGAAATGCCTCTACATATACAAGCGATACCATTCAATCTTGGCCATCATTCCTCTTCTCACTCACCTTGCATCACATCCAGGCTATTTTCTTGCTTGCCTAAAAATATCCCCATGTCTTCTTTGCCATCACGAAAAGAAACTTCACTTGATCAGTCTATAGCCACTACCATCCCACATCTCTTCTGCCTTTAGTAGTTAAATGTCATGAGGTAGCTGCTGACAAGAGGTGACTCCACTTTCTCTCCTATCATTTTCTTTTAAACATTCTATCTCCTTTTTTATCTAAATTCTTCACAGATACTAATGGGTCTCTTACTTAACAAATCTCAATATCTTTTCCAAATTCTCATCCTTTATTTTTTTTATATCTCAAGTCTTTGAAACTGCAACCATTTTCTCTTTGATATTCCCTTCTCTCTTAAATTTTGTAACACTGCTCTTTCATGGTTCTCTTCCTAAGTATCAGATCCTCTGCTTCTTAGGCTCCCTTGCTTATTAAGCACTTTGCTTGACTGACCTCCTAGAATAGTGACAATCCCTGCTTTCTGATTCCTTTCTAGCTGTTTCTGTTAACCTTGTGTTTGACACACAGAACAGATCTTCATAAAAGCAGCCATTTATTTTCTGCCTTGAAACTTTTACTCTTCACATAGCATGTCCATATTTCACTAGCCAGGGCATCTAAGTGGCACAATGAAAAAAAAGTTCTGGGTTTGTAGCCAGAAAGACTCATCTTCCTGTATTCCAATTTCATACTTACCATTGTGTTATTCCAGGTTAGGTTACTTAGCCATGTTTGCCTCAATTTCCTCATCTATCAAAACGTGCTGAAGAAGGAAATGGCAAATCATTGTACTAACTGTCTTGTCTGATGCAGTCATTTGAGGTGTCAACAATTCAGCAGAAGGAAGTGGTATTTGCTTCCACTGTGTTATTGATAAAGAATAAGTTAGTTGGACCCTGGGTAGAAGTAAAATGAAGGTAGGAGAGGGAGATGAAAGAAGCTTTTGGGACTTGTTTTGCAATCTCTAGAAGCCAAACTTTGACCATTACCCTGTCCCAGGTGCTGAGGGGGTTTGATTTCCAGAGGGTTAATGGGAGAGGGAGACAGGGACTCCCACGGAGGGAAGGGAGGGCATGGGATGTCTTAGGCTCCTCTGGTGGGAGCTTTCCCTTCTGTCCCCCGCCTCTAACCTTTCCTCTTACCGCTTCATTTTATCCTGGTTATTGATATTGCTTTTACCCAGCCGCAGCAGATGCTGCCCCTTCGCCACATCGCCGAGGAAGACCGCCTTGTGGATTTTGCCGAGGTCCTTGCTCTGCATCTGGTATCCTTTGGTGCGGTAGGGTGTTTGGACCCCAAAGTAACTCGGCAGTTTGATGAAGGGACGAGATGGAGACTGTCCCATCTTCTTCATCCTGGAGCAGTCTTCACGGGCGGGAGAGAGAACTCAGTGGGGTGTGGGGAGTCCTCTCTCGTGCCCCTAAGCCTCTTCGGAGGGGGAATTAAAGGAGGAACTAAAAGGAGATATAACAATAAAGCAAGCCGGCGGTTTTGGGACCTGTGAGCCCACAGCTGTTATAACTGATTGAGCCCTAGAGCCGATTGCAACCCTGGCAATGGCAGGAGGGCAACTGAACTGTGCGAGCTTTTATCAGGTCCGTGGCTCTCGCGGATGCGATGAAGGGTCAAGTGATGCACTGGTGTGTGCACAGGGGCCAGGTCCGTTAGCTCTCAGGGAGACAAATCCAAAGCACTAGAGCGCGAGGCTGAAGGAGCTCCAAGTAGCGCGTTCCAGTCTCGGGACCTGTTCTATTGCTTTCTTTTGTAATGAGAGGCAAAGCATTTCTTCTCCGAGATTCAGTTTCTTCTGTAAAATGAAGAGCTTCTACTCGATAATCTTCCAAGTCTCTTGCAGCACATTTAACAGTTTTTAACATTTCTGTGAACCCAAAGGCGATGCCAAGATTGACGCGGAGGATGCTGGGGTCAGGATAGACAAATGTAGTTTAGATGCCTCTTCTGATTATTCTTTCCCTATTACTTCCTTCAAAGGTGTCGGGGAAGGATTTGTATAAAACAACCAGTTAAACACCTCGTCTCAACCTGGCAGCCCTGGGTTTGAATCCATCCTCTACACAATTTAAATTGCCTTATTGATTGTTATTAATGGAGGGGGCAGAAGGGAAGAGGATCCCAGCAGTTCAATGGAAAAAGATACATCACTTTTAGTTGAAAGATTTAAACATATCCAGGGTATTGTATTTTTAAGGATGTTAAATTCTAGGAGGGACATTGATGAATTCAGAAACAAGAGACAAAAATAAGGAAGGATATGATTCTTTTCAAACATCTGACAGGGATACTTTGATTTTCTATATTAGATTAGATCATACTGTTGCAGGATTCCCTTAGGAAAAAGCATTAAAGTCTGCTTTGCTTTTGTCACATATAATGTGGAGTAGACGGTAACAGTATTTTTTTTTTTTTTTACTAACTTGGGTTCAGCCCCCAAATGGTAAGGACATTTCTGCAAAGGAAAACCATACAGGTCATTATCTAAATAGTTGTGACCTCCCCCTCCCCCCTGCTGCGTTTCCCTGCCATCTCTATACATTCCATTTACGATGGGAAATGTATCCTCTGCACCACCAGTTCACACTGATTTGTTCTTTCAGCTCCAGGGTCATGGAATTTGAGCATACATATATGATGCTTACCCAACCTGATGACTACCTCTCTTCCATCTGCTGCTGCTGCTCATTCTCCTAACACTCCTTGTCTTCCCCCTTCATCCCTTCTCATCTCCATTGCCTTGTCCCATTCTCCCTTCCATTTTCCTTTTTTTTTGTTTTCCCCTTTCCCTTTTCCTCTTCTCCTTCCTTTCCCTCCTTTTTCCTCCTACGATTCCTTCTCCTAGTCCCCTTATCTCTCCCCTCTCCTGCCTTTTCCCTCTCCTCCTTTCTAACAAACCAAATTGTCAGCTCATCTCATAGGTCTTTTGGTCTCAATAGAGATTACTTGTGATACAATTTGTAAATCCGTGGTCACATGTAGGTAATATTTGTGACATGGCTTGTCAATATCTATTCAAGGGATAGTCTCTCCATCATTTGGGCCTTAACTAATATCGTGTAGAACTTCAATACTGTCTCTAAATTGCAGATGATGTCCTATAATATTTTCTAATGTGTAACACCATGATACATTTTGAATAGATTTGGACAATAACTTGGCTACTTGAAGCCCCATTGAACAGGTAATAGACTCCATTATCATATATGCATTATACTGTGTGTAGTCTTTGGACAGAAAATTGGTCATATATTATATAACTATGTGAAAGTACATATGCTTCTTATTGGGGAAAAGGTCCATGTATATTTAGAATAAACAAATAAATCTAATTTATTAATACTTCACTATAGAATCAAATCATTAATCAAAATTTAATGATTTACAGGTATTTGGATGAAACTTAGTAGTAAATTGTAGAACTTGAAAAACTTTTTCATGAACTTTGAATGAATATAGATGCAAACAAACTAAATGAAAATGAACAAATAATTCCTCTTACAATTATTGGTGATACTAATAGTTCCCACATACATAGTGTCTTGTGGTTCTTATAACACTTTTTGCACTTTTTTTCTATTTTTACTGCTATATTACAACAAATAGGCACCTTAAGTATACTTATCATTCTTTCATGGATAGGGACAAAGCTGATAAAGAAAGGGGCTAGAATTGAACCCAGTTTTTTGTTATTAAAGCTTTTTATTTACAAAATATATGCATGGGTAATTTTTCAACACTGTCCTTCCCAAAGCCTTCTGTTCCAAATTATCCCCTCCTTCCCTCCTCTTCCTTCCCTGTTTGGCAGGTAGTCCAATACATTATAAATATATTAAACCATATGTTAAATTATATATATATATATGTATATATATATATATATGTACACACATATTTATACTGTTATCTTGTTGCACAAGAAAAATCAGATCAAGAAGGAAAAGAAAACTGAGAAAGAAAACAAAATGCAAAGAAACAACAACAGAAAGAGTGAGAATGCTATATTGTTTTCCACACTCTGTTCCCAGGGTCTTCTCTCTGGTTCTAGATGGATTTCTTCATCATGGAACAATAGGAACTGGTTTGAATTATTTCATTTTTGAAGAGAAATATTCATCAGAATTGATCACCGTATACTCCTCTTGTTGCCATGTATAATGATCTCCTTGTTCTGCTCATTTCACTTACCATCAGTTCATGAAAGTCTCTCCAGGCCTGTCTGAAATCCTCCTGGTGGGTTGTTTTTTACAAAAGGCTAGTATTCCATAAAATTAATATGCCATAATTTATTCACCCATTCTCTAATTGATGGGCATTCATTCAGTTAACAGTTGATATGTATTATACACACACAAATATATATATATGTATATATATATTAATGTCATTCATTACAAAAGTAAAACTTAATGATGACGGGAAGCAATAGTTGACATGAGATGAGTTGTGAAGTCTGCTTTTGTAGTTATCCATCTGGACCCTGATCTTCAAATCATGCCCCAACTCTTGTGCTTGTATGTCTAACATCTAGGTTGGTAGGCTTACATATAACAGGTGCCTGAAAATACTTTGCCTGAATTGTTATTGTGATTTTTCAACCAACACCTTAATTCTGTTTGAAATAAGCTATGCTTCACTACCTGCTGGGCTAGATATTTTCTTGAGTGGATAGAGATTATCATGGACTTACTCGACTTCTGTGAAGCCAGGAGAAGTAAGGGAAGTTTATTTTCTCCTAGACAAAATAGGACCAAGCTTGGGGAAACCAGTTTTACACGCAGCATTACACTTGATATTTCTCATGGACTTGAATTCTTGTTCCTGTGCCCCTCTCTCCAGACAGAGCAGAGTTTGTAGTATGGGGAAGATTAAGAGAATTACATATTTTGCTTTGATTTAGTAAAGCTCTTATTCTGTGCTTATGTATTAAGATCAAATGTTACAGTGAATGAATGGGCTGCAAGACAAGTTATGTTCTGCTTATTTTTACAATTTTAAAGTTAATTTTCAAGGAGAAGAAAATCTTGAAAATAAAGTCTATTACAAAAAATTGAAACAAAAAGAAAAGTAGTGATAATAGTCTGAAGAGACTTGTATCAATTGGTGCAAAATCAAATGAATAGAACCAGGAATGCAATTTATTCAGCAGCAAAAGAGTATGTGTGTGTGTGTGTGTGTGTATGTTTCATTTTGGTTTTCTGTTAACAACCATTAATTTTCTCTCCCCACCTAGCACTTGCCATTTAAAAAAATAAAATATATCTAATATATATAGGTAAGCAAACCACTTCCCACATTGTCTCTTCCCATAAATGTATCTTTTTTGTTCTGATAAAAAACTTGCAATTAAGAAAACTGAGGTCCATGATTTTAAGCATGATCAATGTATTATCAAAGCTAATATTGCCAATAAAGAACAATAAATGGGTTCTCAATAACCAAAGAGTAATCTAACAATCAGAGCAGTTTTTTTATCCCATTGATCACATGGGGTGCAATGATGCAAACTCAACTAAAACTTTCATTGTTTTAAAGCAGTGTTGCACATGGACTTACATTTTATTAAGTCATGCTGACTTGCAAGATTCCAGGGTCTCAAGAATTTATAGCAATGGGAAAAACCAAGTTGAACAACATCCTTTGGAAAGTCCCATGGCAGATACCACTTGACAACAGAGACATGCAGTCCTGGCAAAATATCTCCTGACCAGATTGATTAATCTACCACTTGTTTTCCTTTTCTCCCATCCTCCCAGATTATAGCCATTCATGTTGGAGATTCTAAACACATTCAAACTCTAATACAATAACTCATTCAATCAACTCCATAGATATTAAATAGCAACTTAATGAAAATGCTTAACTTCTATTGTTTAATCTAAACCCCACATTTTCCTACATTGTTAATTCTCCACTTATTTCTTAAGAGACATCTTGCTTAATTGGTCAATTGTACACTAGAATTAGGATTGGTCATTGCATTGGTCATATTTGAAGTGTAAAGAATTATGTCTTTTCAATGCTGCTGTTATTGTTTAAATTGAATCCCTGGTTCTGTTTTTTTCACTCCACATAAGTTTCATCACTCTTTGTATGTTTATCTGAAAGCTCTTTTATCACTTCTTAGGGCAGAATAGTATTCTGCTTTGTTTATATTTCCTCTGCACCTCTGTCACCTGCAAAGAGCAATAATTTGGTTTCCTCATTACCTACTCTAATTCATTTATCTCTTACTGCCAAAGCTAAAATAACTAAGAAATATTAAATAATAATGATGACAGTGGGCAGCCTTATTTCACTCCTGATCTTATTGGGAATGGTTCTAGTTTGACTCCATTACATAAGATGCTTGCTGATGGTATTAAGTAGATACTATTAATCATTTTAAGGAAAAGCCCATTTATTCCTATACTCTCTAGTGCTTTTAATAGAAATGGGTATTGGCTTTTATCAAAGGCTTTTTCTTATTCTATTGAGATAATCATATGGTTTTTGTTAATTTGGTTATTAATATAATTAATTATGCTGATAGTTTTCCTAATATTGAACCAGCCCTGCATTCCTGGTATAAATCCTATGTGGTCATGATGTATTATCATGGGGATAACTTTCTGTAATCTCATTGCTAAAATCTTACTTAAAATTTTTGCATCAATATTCATTAGGGAAATGGGTCTTTAGTTTTCTTTCTCAGTTTTCTCCCTAACTGGTTTAGCTATCAGCACCATATCTGTGTCATCAAAAGCATTTGGTAATACCTCTTCTTTCCCTATTTTTTTCAAATAGTTTATATAGTATTGGGATTAATTGTTCTTTGAATGTTTGGTAGAGTTCACATGTAAATCCATCTGACCCTGGAGATTTTTTCATTTGGAGTAGATTAATAGCTTGTTCTATTTCTTTTTCTAAAATGGGGCAATTTAAATAATTTATTTTCTCTTCTGTTAACTTGGGCAATCTATATTTTTGGAGATATTCCTCCATTTCATTTAGATTATCAAATTTATTGGCCTTGAGTTGGGCAAAGTAACTCCTACTTATTACTTTAATTTCCTCTTCATTAGAGGAAAGCTCTCCCTTATCATTTTTGAGACTAACAATTTGATTTTCCTCATTCCTTTTTCTAATCAAGTTAACTAAAGGCTTATCTATTTTGTTGGTTTTTCATAAAACCAACTCTTAGTTTTATTTATTAATTCAAAAGTTTTCTTATTTTCAATTTTATTAATCTCCCCTTTTATTTTCAGAATTTCCAATTTGGCATTTAATTGAGGGCTTTTAATTTGCTCTTTTTCTAGTTTTTTAATTGAAAGCTCAATTCATTGATCTCTTTCTCTGTTTTATGCAAGTAAGCATCTAGAGATATAAAATTACCCCTTATAATCGCTTTGGCCGTATCCCACAAATTTTGGTATGTTGTTTCATTATTGTCATTCTCCTGGATGAAATTATCAATTGTGTCTATAATTTGCTCTTTCACCCATTCATCCTTCAAGATTATATTATTTAATTGCCAATTAACTTGTGGTCTATTTTCTCCTGGCCCTATATTACATGTGAGTTTTATTGCAGCATGATCTGAAAAGGATGTATTTACTATTTCTCCTTTTCCGCATTTGATGTAGAGGTTTTTATGCCCTAGCACATGATCAATTTTCATATAAGTTCCATGAACCCCTGAGAAAAAAGTATATTCCCTTGTATCGCCATTCAATTTCCTCCAGAGATCTATCATACCTAACTTTTCTAACATGTTGTTTATTTCCTTAACTTCTTTCTTATTTATCTTGTGGTTTATCTAATTCTGAGAGAGCAAAATTGAGATACCCTAGTAGTATAGTTTTACTGTTTATTTCTCCTTGCATCTCCATTAGTTTTTCCTCTAGGAATTTGTGATGCTATATACCACTTGGTGCATATATGTTTAGTATTGATATCGCTTCATTGTCTATGGTACCCTTTAGTAAAATATAGTTTCCTTCCCTATATCTTTTAATTAGATCTATTTTTGCTTTTACTTGATCTGGGATAAGGATTGCTACGCCTGCTTTTTTTTTTTGTTCACCTGAAGCATAAAAGATTCTGCTCCAGCCCTTTACATTCACTCTGTATGTATCTCTATTTTTTTATGTGTTTCTTATGAACAACATATTGTAGGATTCTGGCTTTTAATCCAGTCTGCTATCTGCTTCTGTTTTATTTGATAGTTTATTCTATTCACATTCACAGTTAAAATAAGTATATTTATATTTCCTGCCAACTTATTTACCCAGAGTTATGATTATCTCTTCCCTTTCCCCTTTCACCCTTCCCCCTCCCAGTATTTTGTTTTTGATGACCACCTCCCTCTAACAGTCCTCCCCCCTTTAGAAACCCCTGTTTTTTTTACTACTTTCCCCTAATCCTTCTATTAGTCTACCCTTTCTTTTCCTCCTTTCCCTCCTACTTTCTGATAAGGAGGGTCGAGTTTTTCTTTGAAGCCAAATGTGTCTGATATATTCTCTTAGAGCCCAATCTAATGAGAGTAAGGTTTACACAATACTCATCGCCCTCCCTTCTTTCCCTCAATTATATTAGATTTTCTATGTCTCTTCATGAGATTTTGCCTTATTTCACCTCTTTTTTTTTACTTTATTTTGCCTCCTTTCCCTTTTTTTTTTCAGTATGATATACCTTTTACCTCTAATTTCTTTTCCATTATTATCAAAGTAAAATCGAATTATACCACCATTCTTTAAGGATACCCATAGTAGAAATATAGTTCTCAAGAGTTCTTTCCTTTTTACCTTATTATGCTTCTCTTGAGTTCTGTATTTGGAGGTCAAATTTTTTGTTCAGATATGGTCTTTCATTAGAAATGACCATCTTCTTCCCTGGAAGATAATGCTCATTCTACCTGGATAACTTATTCTTGGCTGTAATCCAAGTTCTTTTGCCTTTTGGAATATCTGATTCCAGGCCCTTGGATCCTTTAATGTGGAAGTTGACATACCTTATGTAATTCTAATTACAATTGCTCGATATTTGAAATGTTTCTTTCAAGCTGCTTGCAATATCCTTTCCTTTGTGCGATAGTCCTGAAATTTGGCCACAATATTCCTTGGGGTTTTAATTTTGGGGTCTCTTTCAGGAGATGATCGGTGAATTCTTTCAATGCCAATTTTGGCTTCTGATTCTAAAACATCAGGGCAATTTTCTTTCATTATTTCCAGGATACAAAATAAATCCACATAAATCATCAGCATTTTTATATATTACCAATAAAGTTCAGCAACAAGAGATACAAAAAGAAATTCCATTCAAAATAACTGTTGATAGTATACAATATTTGGGAATTTATCTGCCAAGGGATAGTCAGGAACTATATGAACTAAATTACAAAACACTCTCCACACAAATCAAATCAGACCTAGTCAATTGGAAAAACTTAAAATGCTCATGGGTAGGACGAGCGAATATAATAAAAATGACAATACTACCCAAACTAATTTACTTATTTAGTGCCATACCAATCAAACTCCCAAGAAATTATCTTACAGATCTAGAAAAAATAGTAGCAAAGTTCATTTGGAAAAAC
>JAJPUD010029058.1:0-14181 GCA_023553655.1 Myrmecobius fasciatus
CATGTCCATTATAACCATCATTATTCAACATTATACTAGAAATGTTGTATTTAGAAATAAGATAAAAGGAAATTAATGAAATCAGAATAGGCAGTGAGGAAATAAAACGATCACTCTTTTAAAATGATATGATGACATACTTAGATAATCCTAGAAAATCATCCAAAAACCAACTGAAAATAATTCATAGCTTTAGCAAAGTTGAAGGATATAAAATAAACCCACACAAATCATCAGCATTTCTATATGTTACTGACAAAGCTTATTAGCAAGAGATAGAAAGAGAATATATTCCAGAGAGCAATGGAGCTAGGATTATAACCAAAAATTACCTACATTGCAAAACTGAACATAATCCTTCAAATTAAAAAGTGCTTATTCAATGAAATAGAAGATTTTCAAGTCTTCATGATGAAAAGACCAGAACAGAATGGAAAATTTGATTTTGAAATACAGGACTCTGGAGAAGCATAAGGAGATAATCAAGAAAGTGACATCATAAAGCATTTATTAAGATTCATCTGTTTACTTTCCTATATAGGAGGATGATACTTGAAACTCATTAGAACTTTCTTATTAGAACAATTAAAAGGAGTATATATAGACAGAGAACACAGAATGAAATGATTGTGTCTTAATATAGATTGAACATTATCTCTCTTTGTCTCAATTTTTCTTGAGAGTTTTAATTTTTATCAGAGTGGAAGATCTATATTTTCTTTCACATCTTGACTTTTATGGAAATGTTTTGCTTAATTTAACATGTGGCTTTTTAATTCTAGAAGGGAATAAGGAAAAGAGGTTAGAACTCAAAAAAATTTACATACAAATGTATTTTTTTTAATTTTGAGTGTGAGGGTAAATATTAAATAAATAAATCTAATAAAAAGATTTAGAAATTATCAATTGCTCATGAATATGAAGAACTAATAAAAAACTCATATTTTACCTACATTAATTTACCAAATCAATTAAACTTTCAAAAGTATTTTCTAAAGTTAGAATAAGTGATAAAATTCATCTAGAAGAGCAAAAATTCAAAAATATCAAGGAAATTAATGAAAAAATTGTAAAGAAAAGTAGTCTAGCCATACTAAAATTATATCACAAAGTGTCAATTATCATAACAAGTTGGTACTGACTAAAAAAATAGAGTGGTGGATTAATGGAATTGCTTAGGTTCAGAAGACACAATAATCTATAACTATAATAATCTACTGTTTTAGAAACCCAAAGATTCCAGCTCTTGGGAAAATATAATGATCTAATGAAAACTGCTGGGGAAATTGGAAAATAGTGTTGTAGAAATTAGGCATAGACAAACATCTTAGACCCTATACTAAGACAAGTTCAAAATGTATACATGACTTAGAAATAAAGTGACACTATAAGCAAAGCAGGAGAGCAAGGAATAGCTTCCCTGTCAGATATAGGGAAAGAAGAAATTTTTACAATCAAATGGGAAACAGAGAACATTATGAAATGCAAAATAGATAATTTTTATTAAATTAAATTGAAAAAGGTTTTGCACATACAAAGCCAGTACAACCAAGATTAGAAGGAAAGCAGAAAGCTGGAAAACAATTTGAACTAGTGTTTCTGATAAAGGCCTTGTTTCTCACATATTTAGATTACTGAATCAAACTAATAAGCATATAAGTCATTCCCCAATTGAATTAAAAGAATACAAAAAGACAATTTTCAGATGAAGAAATTAAAGATATGTATAAATATATATATATATATATACATACATACATACACATATATATTCATATAAAAATACTCTAAATCATTATTGGTTAGAGAAATATCAAAACAACTCTGAGCCTGCACATGATGGCTAATTTGACAGAAATGGGAAATACTAAAGGCTGGCAAAGATCTGGAAAATTAGAACACTAATGCATTATGTGTAGTATTGTGAACTGACCCAACTATTCTGGAGAGCAATTTGGAACTCTGCCCAAAGGACTATAAAACTGTGCATACTCTTTGATCCAGCAAGATTCCTATTAGGTTTGTATCCCCAAGAGAACATAAAAAAGAGATAAAGACCCACATATATAAAAAACATTTATAGCAGCATTTTTCATGGTGACAAAAAAAATTGGAAATTTGAGGATTGTCCAGAAATTGGGCAATGGCTAAACAACTTGTGGTTTATGAATGGAATGGAATACTATTTCACTGAAAAAAAAATGATGAACAGGCAGATTTCAAAAATAATCTGGAATTACATGAACTGATGCCGTGAAGTGAACAGAACCAAAATATTGTTCACAGTAACAAGATTATTCAATGATTAACTATGATAGAATTAGCTCTTCTCAGTAATACAATGATCCCAAACATTTCCAAAAGACTTCTGAAGGAAAATACTCTCTACAACCAGAGAAAGAAATGTGGATTCTAAATGAATATCAAAATATATTACTTTTACTTTTTTTTGTTTCTTATTTCTCCCAGTTTTCCTTTTTGTTCTGATTTTTATTGTATAACATGGCTCTTGTGCAAATATGTTTGGTATAATTGTACATGATTAGCCTATATCATATTTCTTGCTGCCTTGGGGAGGGAAGCAGAAATAGAAGAAGGGATCAAAATTTGGAACTCAAAATCTTACAAAAAATGCATGTTGAAAACAATATTTACATATGATTAGAAAAGATAAAACACTATTAAATGCAAAAAAAAGAAAAGGAAAAGGAAATCAAAGGAAACAGAAACTGGAGGGAGGCTGAATTAGAATTAGAAGAAGAAATAAAAGCAGTGTAGTTATTTTTTTTTCCACATGAGATTTTTCCTAAATTGCTAAAGTTCTACCAAATTCTTCACATCGACAATATGTATTCTGAAGTGATTTGGAAGGATTAATTCAATTCAGAATTATCAATATGATAAATTCTATCTTAATTTTCTATAGGAATTACTACTTATGTTGCATATATTCATAAAAATCTGGGTAAGTAAGAGATTTTCTTTCAGGTCCTATTGGAAATCTCAACAGTTCTTGGTTATACATGAGTGAGTCTATACATTATTCTTTCTAGAGAATTTTTCCTAACCCCAAAAAAATCCTTCATAGAAAAGATTACATTAGCAGATAGTTATATCTCAATTGATAAAATTAGATGTTGCTTTTCAGTGACTTGAGTAAATGCAAGTTCTTTTGCAATTAAGTCATTTAATATCATATATAATAAATAGTGAGGCAACTTCTAAATCCATTATTTCTCCTCATATCCACCCACAACTAAGGATTTTCTATATTACTTAGGAAATTAAATTTTGTAGGGTTTTTCCTTTCCATTTTGTTGAAACCAGTGGTTCTCAAACATTTTCATCTCTGGATTTTTAAGGGTCTTATTAAAATTGTGAAATAATTTCTTTTATTTCTCTCCCTACCCCTGGGCATGCCCTATCACTAGCACTATGGGGATAATTCTTGCTAAATAATTAACTTTTAATAATTGTCTTACCTTTTTGGCAAATTCTGTGTCCAGTTATATAACAGGGGAAAGGTGAAATGAGAAAGAAAATTATTTATTTAAAACATTTTTAAAACTATTTAGCCACTGAGCACGAATGATCACAATGTCTTTGGAAATCTTGCCTTCCTAAAACATTGACAGACTTTTCACAAAGATTTTGCTTTGTGAGATGCACTACAGGAAGAAAGTGAAAGATTGAGAACTGAGGCCTCACTATGGCAGAGGATTTCTTCAGCACAAGGTGAAAACTAAATTCTGAAAGTTGTATAACACCACACAGATGATATCAAAGTAATGTGATATTCCTCCCAACCTTAGTAGTAGGTAGGTTGACTAAATTTTTTTTTAAAAGCAGGACCAGCTTTGAACACCATTTTGAAGCTTCAAAATTTTGTTATCAGTATCTTCCAACTTTACAATCACTCGAAACTTCTAGCTCTTTTCAGGTTTCCAGTGTATTTGTGGTGTTATCCCTTTCCTCTATCAGAACTATCTCTTAAGCAAAAATGTGGTCTTATTCCAACTCTTCATAAAAATTTAAATTGTGTCCCTCTCAAGCTTAAAGTTGCATTTTAAACATTCTGGCAAATTAGAGAAGAAAGGCTTTAACATCAGTGAGCAAATATAGAAGGTGTGCTGTTTTGTCATATTTTGTTTGGGTGGGGGGAAGGATTATACATCAGTTTTCATGAATCCTTTAGAATGAACAGGTTTTCACCTATTCTTCCTATATGGAAGGCAAAATAATAATGCATATTATTATTTTTATTATACAAAATAAATATTGCCACACTGATGTGGCAATAATAATTTTTTTTACCAGAACTTTGATTTCTTTAGTGTACTGAACTCTTGATGAGAAATTCTTTCTAACAATACAGAAGGACACCTATCTGCAACTTCTAAGTCTAGAGCTTAGACTTATCCATAATTATACTACCAATATATCCCAAATATAGGATTTGAACCCAAGTCTTTATGATTCCAAGTCAGCTTCTGTCTACTGTATTAGGAATCCATGTAGTAATATGGATAGATCACAGTATATGATGTTGAACTTTGTGTTTCATAAAGCATTTTCCAAGCAATCCTGTAAGGTATGTAGCATAAATGTTTATCTCAACTTTATAGATGATGAAAATTAAGTGCCAAAAAACCTATATGACTTGAACTAAACTAATCAGCTAATAAGTATAGACATAGAAGTCAAAATTATGTCTTTTGACCAAGAATCATATACTTTCCAAATCACCATACTAAAAAAGAATGCTTGAGTGTTTGAGTTCTTGTTGAACCAGAACTACAACATATTAGGATAAGAATTAATTCATTTATACCTTTAGGGTACCATGTAGATAATTAGTTGTCTGCAATAATATCTTTTCCAAGCCCTTGATGTCATGTGAATCCTGCATTTGTTTGATGCAGAACTGTTTACACTCTTATTACATGTCCATAATACATTTTGTTATACAGATTTATTGGTAATGACTTCTGATGTATTCCACTGACTTATGAGTGAACTGCAATTACATTTCATTTGAGTACCAGGTGCTGAGATGAATCCCAGTGAACCATACTATTTGCCTATTTTCCTTAATGGGAGTCTTTCCATCCTATACACTGCAACAGTTAGAGAGACTAGCATATGAAGACATTTTGTACCCAATCTCATGTGCCATGCAATCATAATAAAGCTATTCAGGTTCATCTCTGAACAAAACTTGAGTGAGTGAAGTTTCCCTGAGTGTCCTAATTCTCCCTATTCTATGCTCCCCTCCCCACCAGTAACTGTCTTCCTCCATAAACATTCAAGTTTTATAGCTTCTTTGATAGTTTAGTCATCTTCCCTCTATCAAAATTTGATGTCAGGAAGGTATCTGAAAGTTATAAATAGTTGCTGTTAGTTTAGTATTACAGGGTAATGAATGTTAGAGCAATCAGTGAATTAATATCAAGGCTTGAAGCTCAATTAGCAGCCCACAGCTGGAGGAGTCCTGCTGAGGTTGGTGTTTTTTTGACTGTTAACAGTGTTTCTGTCAAGGTGTTGTGTGACTGCCTTACCAAGGGATCCAAGTCACTAAAGACTCTAGAAGGTGTATGTCTATTACAAGTATGGGAAGAGAAGAAATTATTTTTAAAAGCTTTTAATTTTCAAAATATATGCATAGATAATTTTCAGCATTCACCCTTGCAAAATCTTGTATTCCAAATTTTCTTCTCCCTCCTTTTCCCACTCCCTCCGCTATACAGTAAGTAATCCAATATATATTAAATGTGCAATTCTTTTATACATATTTCCACAATTATCATGATGAACAAGAAAAATCAGATCAAAAAAGAAAACAAAAGAAAACAAAATGCAAGCAAACAATAACAAAAAAGTGAAAATATTGTGTCATGATCCACACTCACTTCCCATAGTCCTCTCTTTGGGTTCAGATGACTTCTGTTCATCATAAGACCATTGGAACTGGCCTGCATCACTTTGCTGTGAAAAAGCCACATCCATCAGAATTGATCATCATACTATCTTTCTCTTGGAGTATACAATTTTCTCTCTTGGTTCTACTCCACTTTGTATCAGTTCAAATAAATTTCTCCAGGCCTCTCTGAAATCATCCTGTTGATCATTTCTTATGGAAAAATAATATTCCATAACATTTATAATCTATAACTCATTCACCCATTCTTCAAGTGAGGAGCAACCACTCAGTTTCCAGTTCCTTGCCACTACAAAAAGGGCTGCTATAACCATTTTTGCGCATGTGGGTTCTTTTACTTTTTTATGATCTCTTTGGGATATAGGCCCCATAGAGACATTGATAGATCAAAAAGTATGCACAGTTTAATAGTCCTTTGGTCATAGTTCCAGTTTACCCTCCAGAACTGTTGGATAAGTTCATAACTCCATCAACAATGTATTAATGTCCCAGTTTTCCTCACATTGCAATATTCACCATTACCTATTTCTGTCATCTTTGCCAATCTGAGAGGTGTGTAGTGGTACCTCAGAGTCATCTTAATTTGCATTTCTCTAATCA
Source organism: Myrmecobius fasciatus (assembly GCA_023553655.1). Classification (NCBI taxonomy): domain Eukaryota; kingdom Metazoa; phylum Chordata; class Mammalia; order Dasyuromorphia; family Myrmecobiidae; genus Myrmecobius; species Myrmecobius fasciatus. Next base: position 6,539 of record JAJPUD010029058.1, read on the forward strand.
ATAGGGATTTGGAGCATCTTTTCATATAACTACAAATAGTTTCAATTTATTCATCTGAAAATTGTCTGTTCATATCCTTTGACCATTTATCAGTTGGAGAATGGCTTTAATTCATACAAATTTGAGTCAATTCTCTATAAATTTTAGAAATGAAACCTTTATCAGAACCCTTGAATGTAGTTTGCCTAACATATTGCTTCCCTCTAATCTTGTCTGTATTAGTGTTGTTTGTACAAAAACATTTTAACTTAATATAATCAAAATTATCTATGTATTGTTCAATAATGAGCTCCAATTCTTCTTTGGTCACAAATTCCTGCCTTTGCCGTAGGTCTGAGAGGTAAACTATCCTATGTTCTTCTAATTTGCTTATGATATTACTCCATGTCTATATCTTGAACCCATTTCAACATTAACTAGGCATAGGGTGTTAGATTTTGATCAAAACCTATTTTCTGACATACTAAATACCAATTTTCCCAGAAATTTTTTGTCAAATAGTGAGTTATTTTCCCAGAAGCTGAGAGAGATCTCTGGGTTAATCAAGTACTAGATTACTATACTCATTGACTAATGTGTCTTGTGAACCTAATCTATTCCACTGATTACACTATTTCTTAGCCAATCGCAAGTGATTTTGATAACTGTTGCTTTATAATATAGTTTTAGGCCTGGTGCAGCTAAACCACCTTCATTTGCATTTTTTCATTAATTCTTTTGAAATTCTTGACCTTTTCTTCTTCCAAATGAACTTTGTTATTTTGTCTAGCTCTGTAAAATAATTTCTTCAGAGTCTGATTGGCATGACACTGAATAAGTAGATTAATTTAGGTAGAATTGTTATTTATATTAGTTCGGCCTATCCATGAGCACTTGACATTCTTCCAGTTGATTAGATCTGACTTTATTTATGTGATAAGTGTTTTATAATTCTGCTCATATAATTCTTGACTTTGTCTTGGCAGGTAGACTCACAAACATTTTATATTATCTAGTTATTTTAAATGGAATATTTCTTTGTATCTCTTGCTATTGGCATTTATTGGTAACATAGAAAAGCTGATGATTTAGGTTGATTTGTTCTGTATCCTGAAACTTTGTTAAAGTTGTGAATTGTTTCTAGTAATTTTTTAGTTTATTCTCTAGGATTCTCTAAGTTTACCATTATATCATCTGCAAGGAGTGATAATTTGGTTTCTTCATTACCTATTCTAATTCCTTTAATTTCTCTTTGAGAAGAAATTATGGTAATAGCAATACTAGAAGATAGGGACTCCCCACTACAGCAGGAGTTTTAAGGATATGTGGAGAGAAAGAGGAGAAAAACGTGGAAAGGAGGGACATTTCTGGCATCTTCTGGCACACTAGAACACCAGCATGACTTAGGAGAAGCACAAATGAACATCAATATGTGCACCTGAACACACAAACGCACACACACACACACACATACACACACCATCTTATATCTTTCTCTATAGTGTTTGGCTTTCCAATATCCCAGAAAGAGTGGGTTATAGGTTAGGACTAGAGTTCTCCCTGCTATGGAAGTCATACTACCTCCCTCCTTTCTGCATGCTCTTTTCTATCTCCAGAAATTTTTGAAACTCCAAAAGCCAAAAATCATTCACTAATCTTGATATGCTTCAACCTCCTGTCTTTCTATACTAGAAAAGATATAACTTCTTAAAAATGTAAGACTGCTTGCAAAGCAGTCAGAGCAAGGCTTTCCAGAAGACCTATTTCAATTACATAGATGGATATACATTCTATCTCTATTTAAGGTCATATTTTGTCTCCTGAATTTATTATATGGTGTCTCCATTTTTTTTCCTTTTTTACATAGAATGGATTTATTTCATAAAGAAAAATTCAAATGAGTTATGGTCTAAAGAATTAAATATTGAAGTCCTCTATGGAGAAGAATGAATCTCTCTTTTCCTTCACCTCCTAATCTTGCCTTTCTAAAGACTATAAACATGACAAGTGATCTCCTTCCACACCAGCTTTGTGAAGCAATGACTAAACAGGTATTGGTATATCCATAGAGATGGTGGAACTGTGGCCTAACAATGTAGTAGCTTATTCAAATACTAGAAAAACTCTTGAAAGAACTTGAGTACCATTTCGTGTGGGACATGCAGACCTTCACCTAAAATGACTAAACAGACATCTCTCAAAGTGGAAAGCAGAAAAACATTTCATTAGAATTTAATGAAATTCGAGTGGTCCAACAGCCCCAAGCAAAAAGGAAATACTCAGAGGGAGGAGAGCCTCTGCCCCTTCATGCACACTCAGTTTTATTCCCTTCCAACCCCTCAAATCATTAACCCCTCCCTTTACCGCTTTTATTGGCTGCAACAATTTCATTCCCTTTTTTAGATGATTATGACCTAACTTCCATGGTATGTTCTTGTCTTTCTCCCTATCTTGTGATCGAGACTTACTAGGCTCCTCTTACTCTAGCTGATAGTTAAAGAATGTGTGTGTGTGTGTTTGTGTGTATACACACTGATTGTTCCCCTCTGTGAATTCTTCATTTTTCCCTGTCTCACACAATCCTTCCTCTTTTCATATTAGGTTGAAGAAATCACACTCTGTTCAAAATTAGCAAGCATATTTTATATAGGCCATCTGGAGATTTTATGACTCTTTGGAATTCCAGCAGTCATTGCTCTGCAGCCCAATTATTCCTGATGGTCAGAAGGGGGGGGGGTTGCTTCTGAGGCAGAACAATTAAGGGAAACTGAAACAGAGCAATTGGGGAAACTAAGGCATGGAACTGTAACACAACATTCCACAATCTCTCTCCTGAATATTCAAATCATTGAATCACCTTCCCCCAGATAGCTGAAGGTGCTGAAATACTAATTAAGGAACTGGGGTTACAGGACTGGAGAAGCAGATCAGAGAGACAACCAGTAATCAGAAAATGGTCCCAGAAGCAATAAATTGGTAAATCATCTTTACATTTAAGGGTTCTGATAAAGCTCTCATCTCTAAGATATATAGAGAATTGTCTCATATTTATAAGAATTCAAGCCACTCTCCAATTGATAAATGGTCAAAGGATATGAACAATTTTCAGATGATGAAATTAAAACCATCTCTAGTCATATGAAAAGTTGCTCCAAATCACTATTGATCAGAGAAATGCAAATTAAGACAACTCTGAGGTACCACTACACACTTGTCAGATTGCCTAAAATGATGCATTGTTGGTGGAACTGTGAATGGATCCAGCTATTCTGGAGAGCAATTTGGAACTATGCTCAAAATGTTATCAAACTGTGCATACCTTTTGACCCAGCAGTGTTTCTATTGGGCTTATATCCCAAAGAAATCACAAAGGAAGGAAAGGGACCCACATGTGCAAGAATGTTTGTGGCAGGCCTTTTTGTAGTGGCTAGAAACTGGAAACTGAATGGATGCCCATCAATTGGAGAGTGGCTGAATAAATTATGGTATATGAATGTTATGGAATATTATTGTTCTGTGAGAAACGACCAGCAGAACGATTTCAGAGAGGCCTGGAGGGATTTGCATGAACTGATGCTGAGTGAAATAAGCAGAACCAGTAGATCATTATACACGGCAACAACAATACTATATGATGATCAATTCTGATGGACATGGCTCTCTTCAACAATGAAATGTTTCAAATCACTTCCAATTATTCAGTGAAGAAAGGCATATACACCCAGAGAGAAGGATGTGAAATGTGTACCACAACATAACATTTTCATGCTCTCTATTGATGTTTGCTTGCATTGTGTTTCTTTTCTCTGATTTTTCTTGCACAAAAATGATGTGTGGAAATATGTATACATATATTTGATTTGTCAAGTATTTTAACATAATTAACATGTAATGGATATCCTGCCATCTAGGGGAGGGGTGGGAAGTAGGGGGGAAACATTTGTAACAGAAAGCTTTGTAAGGGTTAATGTTGAAGAATTACCCATACATATGTTTTGCAAATAAAAAGTTTTAATTAAAAAAAAAGAAAGAAAATGGTCCCAGAAACTGAGTCTGCCAGGGCAATTCCAACAGAATAAGGGGGTTCAAAGTTAAAGCAGAACCAGGAATCACAGTCTAGTTGGAGTTTAAATAATAAACCAAACAAGCAGAAAAAATGAAAAATGGACTGCTGGAAGAGTTTCCAAATTTAAATGGTGGGTTGGGGGTGTGGCAGAAATGCCTAAAGCCAAATGAATAGGAAACTAAGGGCACCAGTGATTCCTATTTTTTTCAAGTACTTTTGGGGAAAATCTACTAGCTTTCCTGGTTACTATTTCTCATTCCTTCCTCCACCTTTTTTTTCCACCAAATGAATCATCCAAGGAGGAGTAAATGGGGCTCTAATTCTCAAGTTCATCTCACATAACAGACTAGTATATTAGGGGTTTTTCACTCTGGAACTCAAAATCCCTCACACAACTACATATCCTGAAGGGAACATTGTGATCAATTAGACAATGCAGATACAAACTATACATTACAGAAACAGTCACCCAAAATCTTAACTCAATATTTTCTATCCTTAAATCCAAAATACAGCAATAGGGGACCTAATCAGGATTGTACAGTAATACACAGAAAGAGGTGACCCAAGCAGGACAGTACAGAAATATACACTGATAGCAGATCCAAGCAGGATAGTATAGTAATACACAGTCAGGGTTTAACAGGCAGTTATCAACTACCCTCAGTTCTCCCCAAAAAAATAATTAATAAGGCACAATGTCCATTAGGGGCAGGGGTGATGTCTCTTTAAAAAGCTGCTTCATGCTGAGAGGGGCTAAGTGAACTTCTTGTGCAGGGAGCGGGTTGCATGTGGTAAAAGCAGGCAGTGATCTTGATTCAGAAGCAGATTGGTAAGTCTAACAAATAAAGGTTAGAACAGTCTGAGATAGAAGGGCTGATTCACAAGGACTGCTACAAAATGTGGAGAAGCCAGTACAGATATACCAGTAGCTTCCCATGTAAGGAGACAAGTTTGTCTCACAGGACGGACAAACGGTTGTCAGTTGTACTTCCCATAAACAAAAAGCAGTTAGGTCTCTCGGACAATTGTGCTAATTGTCCTCTCATAGACCAGAATATCTACAGACATAAATGTCTAGTAACAGACAGATGACTGGGCTAAATACTCACTTGCCTAAGTATGATTACATATAATCGATTGGAAACATCAAAGTATGACATAATTGAATTGCATCAATGATTCCTATTGACTATTCTGATCATAGAAATTAGTTACAGGAGGAAAAACAGGGACATGGCTATACCATAATATAATCAATCAAAACTGATTCTTAGCACATACAGGACACAACATAAAATAACCTGAACTCAGGTTTATTCCAGGTAAATGTCCCAGTAACTTACAGAAAATGGAGCTTTAAAACTCCCAAATAATAGTAGCTACAATCCCAAGAAATTTTACTTCAAATAACAAATCCCAGTAACCAAAAGTTCAGATAAATCCTAAACAGGCATTTACCATGACCTTATATTGATAACAATAAGAGATTTGTCCCATGAACTTGCTGGGATTTCTCTCTCATATCAAAGTAGATGTGTCATAAAGTGAACATTATAGATCATTTTGCTTTTAAAATACCCAAAACATAAAAAAAAATCTAAATTGGGTATTACCTATAACAAACATTCAAAAGGGGAAAAGCAAAAACTATCATTCTCAGAGTTACTCTACACAATGAATACAATTTCAAGATGACTCAATACAATCAATTTTAACATTAATAATTTCTTTTTAAGAATGGAGAAATTATTAAGTCAACTTCCTCCAATTGAGGAATCCCTACAAACCTTTTTGGAAACAGCTCCAAACCTATCAGATCAGATTGATATAAAACATTCAGTAATTAACACCATGCAGATGTACGCTATTCCTTTAAACAATATAATCAATTAATGTTTTAATTAGCAAAGACCTGCAGTGCCTTCAAAATTGGCTATATCACACTTAATGGGGGAAGGGGAATTATATTGTCACCTGGGAAGGCTCTTCTCACATGGCTGCTCCCCTCCCTCATTTCACATGGTATTTCTTTCAACCACTTCCCAACTCCCACTTCTCACAACTAACTTTTTAGGGTGCCATGTTCCCGAAAATCCAATCTGCCAGTTTAGGCAGGCCCCAACTTCATAAGGATATCTCCCTTCCCTTTTCCATCTCTCTCAAACCAAGATGCTATTGGCTACTTTCATTTCTTAAAGAAGCAGGAAGTGTGTGTTAAATCTTCACCTTTAAAGCCTAAAGATTCCTTCCCATCTCTCCCTCCCCCACTAAAATCATCCAAATCAGTCAATTGTTTCTACAAATCAATCTTTGTTATCTTGTTTCTTTAAATTACCTTCATATATATATTTTTTTTCTTTCCCTTTTTTTCAACTTGACTCTTCTCCATTTCCACTTGCTTCAAAATTTTAAACTTTAAGATTCACAGTATAGTGAATAGCTAAATAACTTCATAAAACTCACACATATTCAGCATGACAAAATGTAAAACATAACTTATAATGTTTACAAATTACCCAAAAGATCCTTCAGAAGGTAAAATAAGTTATCAGAACCTTTTGAAAAAGCTATTCTTAAATTAACTCAAATCACATACAGCTTTTAGAAATTTATCTTTCAATGCTAAAAGATCGATTATTCAAACAATTCCTAAGATCTCATACCCAGAATAAACAGATCTAACATGCACAAGGCAACAATAATTATTTCCCACAGTTTCAGTTTAAAAATTAAGTTCCCCCAAAATTTTCTAAAATTCCAAATAAAGGTTGCAAACAAAATGGATTAGCATTTGGTTGTATATGTGTGTGTATGTATATAATATATATATGTATATGTATACACATGTGTATATATACATATATATATAAATATGTGTGTATATGTATGTATATATATATATATATATATATATATACATACATATACACACACACAAACACACATATTTAAACTAATTCCCAGAAACTTTTCCCAAATTTTTAAAAGCTAAACAACATCAGTTTCCTTTGTTCTCTCTCTTAACTCCCCCAGGCAGAGCAGCATGTTGAATTAGATGAGACTTTATTGGGCTCCCTCTCTCTCTCTCTCTCTCTCTCTCTCTCTCTCTCTCTCTCTCTCTCTCTCTCTCTCTCTCTCTGCCAGGGTTTAAAACAGCTAAACTTTTTCTCTTCCTTTTTCTTTCAAATTAGTGCAAACAGGTTACAATTATGCACAAGTTGAAAACCACAAGCATTTATGTCAAGCACTAACACAGAAACAACCCATTGGGAAGTCTCTTAAATTGCCAATATAAAAAAAAACTATTCTTACTATTGCATCCCAAATAATGAATTTCACTAAACTTCACTAAACTAACTGGATGTAGTTTCTTTCTCTTTCCCTGGCTCCAAATTCCCTGCTGCAGTCAGGGAGCCAGAAGGGGGGAGAAAGAAACAGTCTTTGCTTTGTCTTCACTCTCTAGTGACCAATTGTCAAACTCCCCAACTATTATTCTAATGGACTTTCCTGAAGTTCCAAACTTGGCCAAAGTTGGGCCTACAGGAAAGTCTCTCTCTCTCTCTCTCTCTCTCTCTCTCTCTCTCTCTCTCTCTCT
>JAJPUD010029059.1:0-14180 GCA_023553655.1 Myrmecobius fasciatus
AGAGAGAGATAGAGACAGAAAATAAAAAGACAGATAGAGAGTCAAAGTCATAGAGACAAAGAGAAACAGAGACACAGACACAGAAAGACAGAGACAAAGGGAGATAGAGACTGAGAGACATAAAGAAACAAAGTCAAAGACAGTAGAAGAGTGAGAGACAGAGAGAGACAGAGACAGACACGGATGGAGACAAACACCCACAGAAAAAGAGAATAAGACAGAGACAGAGATGCAAAGAGAGAGAAACAGAGACAGAGACAAAAAGAGAGACAGAGAGAGATAGAGACAGAAAAAAAGGAAGAGAGATAAAGCCATTGAGACAAAGAGAGACACAGACACAGACACAGAAAAAGACCTGTTAAACCCTTTGATAATTTGTTTTTGAAGCAAGGTGAGAGAAATAATATTAACGTATCTAAGGCTGCTGACTATTGAAACTTGCTTTCTGAGGTAGAATCTCTTGTGACTTTATGTTGATATTATTTCATGTCATAGAGAAATAGTACAATGAGTATTATTAGTGATAATTGAATTTTTGTTTTATTTTAATAATAGTGATTTTTAAAGACTTGTTAAACTTTTCAAATTAACTGTTATTGCATCCAGATTACAAAAGAAATAGTAAATGTATCTATGCCTCATGATTGGAGAAACTAGCTGTCTGAGTTAGGATCTTGCACGATTCTAATTTCATATTATTGCATATTATATAACCATACTCGAGTGAATATTATTTGTCCTACTTTAAAGGTTGTTCTAATTTCATAATAATGTATTTTTAAAGACCTGTCAATCTCTTTTCATTATCTGTTATTGTATCACCATAAGACAAATCATAATTACTGTATCTAGGCCTGCTTCTTATTGAAACAAACTGATTGAGGTAAGATCTTTGGGATTTTAATTTGATATTATTTCCTAGTAAATGCACATAGTGCAATGAATGTTATTTGTGATAAGTTAATAGTGGTTTTACTTTAATACTAATGATTATTTTTTAAAGACCTGTTAAATTTTTTATTAACTCATTTCCTCAACATGAGAAGTAATAATAATATTATAATTATAATAATAATAGGAAAAATTGTATATAGGCTTGGCAAAGCACGAAGCTTCCTATTTTAGGTGATATTTGTTGGGATTTTAATTTGATATTATTGCAAATTGTATAAACATTATAATTAATATTATTTATGGTAATAATTTTTTTTTAATTTTAATTGCTATGATTCTTTTCAGGACCTGTTGAACTTTTTCATTAACATTTATTGCCTCAACATGAGAGAAAAATAATAATATCTAACCGTAGTGATTAGTGAAACTTGCTGTCTGAAGTAGGATATTTTGGGAATATGCTTGGTATTATTTAATATGATATGGACATCCTATAATGAATTATGTTTGTGATAGTTTAATGGGTGTTTTATTTTAAGAATAATGATTCTTTTTTAAAGACAACTTAAACTGTTTCCATTAACTGTTACAGCATCAACATGAGAGAAATAATAGTAACTGTATCTAGCCATGGTGATTAGTGAATCTTGCTGCCTAAGGTAGCATCTTTTGGGATTTTAATTTGATATTACTTTATATTATATTTACATCCTAAAATGAATATCATTTGTGATAATTTAATGTATGTGCTATTTTAATCATTATTATTCTTCTTTAACACCTGCCAAACTTTTTCATTTACTTTATTGCATGAATGTGAAAAATAATATTAATAAATGCATTTAGGCAGTTAGTGAAATTTACGGTCTCAGGAAGCATTTTGATTTAATATTATTACATATCTTATAACCGTGCTATAATAATTATTGTTTGTGATATGTTCATGATTTTTTAAAAATAATTATTAAACTTTTTAACTGTTATTGCATCAACATGAGAAATAACAACCATAACAATATCTAGGCCTGGGAATTAGCAAAAATTGCTATCATAGGGGGAATCTTTTGGGATTTGAATTTGATATTGTTTCATATTATATAGACATCCTATAATGATTAATGTTTAATCATTGTTTTATTTTAATAATAATGGTTTTTATACACCTGTTAAACTTTTTCATTTACATTTAATGCATCAAAATATTGGAAGAAATAATAACTGTACCTAGTCCTTGCGATTAATGAAACTAGTTGTCTTATTTAAGATACCATGGGGTTCTAATTTCATATTATAGCATATTACATACACATAATGTAATGAATATTTTTGTGATATTATAAAGGCTGTTTTAAGTTAATAATAATGACTTTTTAAAAATCCTGTTAAATCACGAGAAAATAATAAGAAGAATATCTAGGTCTAGTGATTAATGTAAATTTCTGTAAAAGGTGGGATTTTAGGGACTTTAATTTGATGTTATTTCATATTACATATACATAGCATAATAATTATGGTTTGTTGCAATTTAATCATTGTTTTATTATAATAATAATAATGGTTGGTTTAAAAAAAACCTGTTATCCTATTTCATTAACATAAGGAAAATTATAATAACTTTAGCTAGCCCTAGTGACTAGTGAAACTTGCTGCCTAAGGTAGGATTTTGTGTGATTTTAAGTTGATATTATTGCATAAGATATAGACATACTATGATGAATATTATCTGTGATTATTTTATTTTCATAGTAATGATTCCTTTTTGTAGACCTATTAAACTTTTTATTAAATTTTATTGCAACAACATGAGAGAAAAATAGTTATTTTCTCTAGCCTTGGTGATTAGTGAAACTTGCTATCAATGGTAGGATCTCTTCAGGTTTTAATTTGATAGTATTTCATACTGTATAGACATAACAAATATTATTTGTGATAAATTAATTGTTTTATTTTAATAAAACTGATTCTTTTTTAGACTTGTAAAACCCTTTCATAAACTGTTATTGCATCAAAATAAGAGAAACAATAACTGTATGTGGGCCTGCTCATTACAGAAACTTACTGTCTAGGTAGGATGACTTGGGATTCTAATTTCATTTTGTTTCATATTTTATAGAGTATCTGTAATCAGTATTACTTGTGATCATTTAATGGTTGCTTCATTTTAATAGTAATGATTCGTTTTTAAAGACCTATTTAATTTTTGATTAGCTTTTATTGCATCAAAATGAGAAAAATAATAGTAACTGTATCTAGGCATTGTGATTACTGAAACTTGCTGTTTGAGACAGAATCTCTTGATATTTTAGTTTGATACTATTTCATATCTTATAGACATACTGTGATAATTATTGTTTGGGATAACTTAATGGTTGTTTTATTTTAATATTAATCAATCTTTTTAAAAGACCTGTTAAACTTTTTCCATTACTGTTTTAGCATCCAAATGAGGGAAATAATAATAACTGACATTTACTGTATGAGGTAGGTTGTCTTGGGATCCTAGTGTGATATTTTTCATAATATATAGACATCCTATAATGAATATGATTTGTGATAATTTAACGATTTTGTTATTTTAATAATATTCTTTTTTAAAGAGTTGTTAAACCTTTTCAATAACTGTTATGGCATCAGCATAAGCTAAATAATAAATAATAATTACTGCATGGAATCCTGGTGATTACTGAAACAAGCTGTCTGAAGTTAAGACATCTGGGGTTTTAATTTGATGTTTCTTATTATACAGACATAGTAAACTAAATATTAGTTGTGATAGTTTAATGGGTGTTTTGTTTAAGTAATAATGATTCATTTTTTAAAAAACTGTTAAATGTGTTCATTAAATGTTATTGCATCAGCATGAAAAATAATGACTATATCAAGGCCTGATGATTAGTGAAACTTCCTCTCAGAGGTAAGACAATTAGGATTCTAATTTGATATTATTTCATATTGTTTAGAAATATTAGATTGAATATTATTGGTGATAACAGTTGTTTTATTTTAACCATTAAGATTATTTTTTAAAGAACTGTTATCCTTTTGCATTAACTATTATTGCATCAATATGAGAATTAATAATATAAGCTAGGCTGGTGATTACTGAAACTTGCTGTTTTAGGTAGGAAATTTGGGGATTTTAATTTGATATTATTTCATATTATATAGACATACTATAAAAATTATTTTTGTGATAATTTAAGAGTTGTTTAATTTTGATAATAAAGATTCTTTTTTAAAAACCATTTAAACTCTTTGATAGAAATCACTTACTACATGAAAATGAGAGGAGCATTAATTTTATCTAGGCCTACTATTTACTGAAACTTGCTGTCTGAGTTAGGATCTTTTGGTATTTTAATTTGATATTAATTCATATCATATAGACATAGTATAATACTTAATATTTTTGATAATTTAATGATTGTTTTATTTTTAATAATAAGGATTTTATTTTAAAGACCTGTCAAACACTTTCATAAACTGTAATTGCATCAAGAAGAGGGAAATAATAATAATTGTATCAGGCCTATTCGTGACTAAAACTTAGAGTCTGAGTAAGTTGTCTTGCCATTCCAAGTTATTATTATTTCATATTATATAGACATTCTATATTGCACAATCTTGTGATAACTTAATGTTTGTCTTCTTTTTAATAATAATGATTCTTTTTCAAAGACCAATTAAACTTTTTCACCAACTGTTTTTGCATTAACTTGAGAAATAATATCAACCACAATGTCTAGGCCTGGTGATTAGGAAAACTTCCTCTTAGAGTAAGGATCTTTGGGGATCTTATTTTGATATTATTTCATATCATATAGACAGGATAATAATTTCTGTTTTAGATAATTTAATGGATTTTTGTAATAAATTAATTGTTGTTTTATTTTGATAGTAATGATTCCTTTTTAGAAACCTGTTAAACACTTTCATAAATGGCTATTGCATCAACAAGAGAGAAGTAATAACAACTCCATCTAGGCCTGGTGATTAGTGAATCTAGGTGTCTGAAGAAGGATCATTTAGGATTTGTTTGATAATCCATATGACATATACATATAGTAATTATTGTTTGTGATAATTTAATTGTTTCATTTTGATGATATTGGTTCCTTTTTAGAAACCATTAAATATGTTTATAAATGGTTATTGCATCAAGAAGGGAGAAATAATAATAATAATAAGTGTATCTTGGGCTATTCATTCCATACACATTCTGTAATGAATATTGTTTGTGATAATTTATTGGTTGTCTTATTTTAATCATAATGATTCTTTTTTGAAGATCTCTTAAACTCTTTGATTAATTGTTATTGAATCAATAAGAGAAATAATAATCATAAAAGCATTTAGGTCTGGTGATTATTGAAGTTTACTGTCAGAGATAGTATCTTTTGGGATTCTAATTTGATATTATTTGATATTATATTATATTATAATATGTTGTGCATATATTATATTATATTATTACAATATATATTATATTATGTATATATGTAAAGAATATTGTTTTTTGATATTTAATGGTTATTTTATTTTAGTAATAATGATTCTTTTTTAAAGACCTGTTAAATGTTTTCATTAAGTGTTACTGCATCAACATGAGAAATAATGGTAATAACAGTATCTAGGCCTGGTGATTATTGAAACTTGCTGTCAGAAGTAAAATCTTTTAAAATTTCTATTTCATATTATTTCATATTATATGGACATACTATAGAAATTATTGCCTGAGATAATTTAATGGTTGTTTTATTTTACTAATATTGATTCTTTTTTAAAGACCTGTTAAACACTTTCATAACCTGTTATTATATCAACATGAGAAGAGTAATAATTACTGTATCTAGGCCTGGTGATTAATGAACCTAGGTGTCTGAAGAAGGATCTTTTCGAATTTCAATTTGATATTTTTCCATATTATATACACATATTATAATAATTATTGTTTGTGATAATTTAATTGTTTTATTTTTATAACAATGATCCTTTTTAGAAACTTCTTAAAATCTTTTATAAATGGTTATTGCATCAACAAGTAAGAAACAATAATACCTTTATTTTGGCCTATTGATTATTAAAACCCACAATTTCTGGTAGCACGCCTTGAGCTTCTAATCTCATATTATTTTATATTATGTCAATATTATATAATGTATATTGTTTGTGGTACTTTATTGATTGTTTTAATAAGAACGATTTTCTGAGGACCTGTTAAGCTATTTGAGTAACAGTTATTGGATTAACATGAAAAATAATAAAAGCATCTAGGCCTGATGTGTATTGAAACATTTGAGATTCTAATTCAATATTATTTTATATTATATAAAGATGCTATAAGGAATATTATTTGTCATAATTAATGGTGGTTGTAATTTAATAATAATGATTCTTTTTGAAGACTTGTTTATGAATCAAAAGTAGGGAAAATAATAATTTTATCTAGACCTGCAGAAGAGTGAAAATAGCTGTCTGAGACAGGACCTTGTGGTTTTCCAATTTCATATTATTTTATATTATATAACATATTGTAATAAATACTATTTGTGATCTTTTAAGGGTTGTTTTATTTTAATTATTATGATTTCTTTTAAAAGCCTGTTAAATTTTTTGTATTAACAATTATAGCATCAACGTGAGAGAAATAACTGAATCTAGCCCTGATGATTAAGGAAACTTGCTATTTGACATAGGATCTTTTGGGAATTTAATTTGATATTATTTCATGTTAAATAGACATACGACGGTAATTACTGTGGGTATGGAAGTGTAATGGATGTTTTATTTTAATGAAAATCATTCCTTCTTAAAAGACATCTGAAGCCATTTCATCAACAGTGAGAGAAATAAGAAGAAGTGTATGTAGGCTTACTCATTAATGAAACACTGTCTGAAGTAGGATGTCTTGAGATTCTAATTTGATATTAATTCATATTATACAGACATACTATAATAAACATTATAGTTCTCTTTTAATGATTCTCTTTTTAATGAAATGATTCTTTTTTAAACATCTGTTAAACTTTTTCATTAACTGTTATTGCATCAACATGAGACATAATAGCGATAACAGTACATAAGCCCAGATGATTAGTGAACATTGCTGTGAGAGGTAGGATGTTTTGGGCATTGAATTTGATATCATTTCATATTGTATAGAAAAAGTATGACTACTATTTCTGATAATTTAATTGTTGTCTTATTTTAATAAGAATGATTCTTTTTTTTAATTAAATCTTTTTATTTGTGTAACATATGTATGGGTAGTTCCCCAGCATTGATCTTTAGAAAGCTTTCTATTACAAATTTTACCCCCAGTCCCCTCCCCTCCCCTAGATGGCAGGAAGTCCACTACATGTTAATAATGTTGAAATACTTGACAAGTTATGCAAGAAGAATCCTATCTACAAGAAAAAAAAGAAAATCAGAGAAAGGCAACACAATGCAAGCAAATATCAATAGAGATCATGAAAATGTTATGCTGTGGTCCATATTTCATATCCCTCTCTCTGGGTGTATATGGTTTTCTTCAGTGAACAATTGGAACTGGTTTGAGACAATTCTTTGTTGCAGAGAGCCATGTCCATCAGAATTGATCATCATATAATATTTTTGTTGCTGTGTACAACGAACTCCTTGTTCTGCTCATTTCACTCAGCATCAGTTCATGCAAGTCTCTCCAGGCCTCTCTGAAATCGTCCTGCTGATTGTTTCTTACAGAGCAATAACATTCCATAACATTCATATATTCATATACCATAATTTATTCAGCCACTCTCCAATTGATGGGCATCCCTTCAGTTTCCATTTTCTAGCCACTACAAAAAGGGCTGCCACATTTTTGCACATGTGGGTCCCTTTCCCTCCTCTAAGATCTCTTTGGGATATAGGCCCAGTAGAAACACTGCTGGGTCAAAGGGTAACACAATGTAAGGAAACATCAATAGAGAGCATGGAAATGTTATGTTGTGGTCTATATTTCACATCCCTTTCTGTGGATGTATATGGCTTTCTTCACTGAACAGTTGGAACTGGTTTGAAACATTTTATTGTTGAAGAGAGCCATGTCCATCTGAATTGATCATCACATAGTATTGTTGTTACCATGTACATTGATCTGGCTCTGCTCATTTCACTCAGCATCAGTTCGTGCAAGTCTCTCCAGGCCTCTCTGAAATTATCCTGCTGGTTGTTTCTCACAGAACAATAATATTCCATGACATTCATACCATAATTTGTTCAGCCTTTCTCCAATTGATGGGCATCCCTTCAGTTTCCAGTTTCTAGCCACTACAAAAAAGGGCTGCCACAAACATTCTTGCACATGTGTGTCCCTTTCCCTCCTTTAAAATCTCTTTGGGATATAGGCCAAGTAGAAACACTGCTGGGTCAAAGGGTATGCACAGTTTGATAACTTTTTGAGCATAGCTCCAAATTGCTCTCCAGAATGACTGGATCCATTCACAATTCCCCCAACAATGCATCGTGTCCCAGCCTTCCCACATCCCCTCCAATATTCATCATTATCTTTTCCTGTCATTTTAGCCAATCTGACAGATGTGTAGTGCTACCTCAGAGTTGTCTTTATTTGTATTTCTCTGATCAATAGTGATTTGGAGCACCATTTCATATGACTACAAATAGTTTTAATTTCATCATCTGAAAATTATCTGTTCATAACCTTTGACCATTTATCGATTGGAGAATGGCTTGAATTCTTATAAATATGAGACAATTCTCTATATATTTTATAAATGAGGCCTTTATCAGAACCCTTAAATGTAAAGATGATTTCCCAATTTATTGCTTCCCTCCTAATCTTGACTGCATCCGCTGTGTGCTGCCTCTGCTTCCAAGGAAGAAACCAGGTGACCTTGGACATTTTCTGGGCAAAGAATAGGACCGGACACTGTATTAGGTGGGGGGACCTACTAGGAATCCCGGCCGACATCGGGGGGATCCATCACTTCCCTACTCTTCCAAAATCCAGCCTTTCCTTGGACTCATTTCTGCTCGCTTCATGCCCTTTCAATGGCTGGTAAGTGGCTCCTGTCAGTGAAAATCCAGAAAATCTGGGATTGAAAATGAGCCAGATAGCCCTTTTTGTTGTGGCTAGAAACTGGAAACTGAAGGGATGCCCATCAATTGGAGAGTGACTGAATAAATTATGGTATATGAATGTTAGGGAATATTATTGCTCTGTAAGAAATGACCAGCAGGACGATTTCAGAGAGGCCTGGAGGGACTTGCATGAACTGATGCTGAGTGAAACGAGCAGAACCAGGAGATCATCATGCACAGCAACAACAGTATTACATGATGATCAATTCTGATGGACATGGCTCTCTGCAATAAAGAATTGTCTCAAACCAGTTCCAGTTGTTCACTGAAGAAAACCATATACACCCAGAAAGAGGGACATGAAATATGGACCACAACGTAACATTTTCATGCTCTCTATTGACATTCGTTTACATTGTGTTGCCTTTCTCTGATTCTTTTTTTTTCTTGTAGATAGGATTTTTCTTGCGTAACTTCTCAAGCATTTCAACATTATTAACATGTAGTGGACTTCCTGCCATCTAGGGGAGGGGAGGGGACTGGGGGTAAAATTTGTATTGGAAAGCTTTCTAAAGATCAAGGTTGGGGAACTACCCATACATATGTTATACAAATAAAAATCTTAAAATAAAAAAAAAGAAGAAAAAGAAAATGAGCCAGAGTGTAATACCAGGGTGTGGACACCGGATGGCACACCAAATGTGTAATACCTGAATTGGCCACTGGACAGCGCCCTTATGATTAATAGGAAGTTTTCAATGGTAATTAATTGATGAAAAAGCAGTCATTTCAGGCCTAGTATTAGCCAGGCCCTACACTGTGTGCTGGGAATACCCAGACTAAAATGTAACAGGCCCTGTTGTCAGGGATTTTACAGAGAAATACATATTATCTCTAATGATCTGCCTGTCTGTCTGTCTCTCTGTGTGTGCATCTCTGTCTTGTTTTCCCTGTTTCTGCCTCTCTTTGTGTGTTTCTGTCACTCTGTCTTTGTTTCTTTATCTCTGGGTGTTTGTCTCGATCCATGTCTGCCTCTATCTCTCTGTTCCTGTATCTCACTCTTCTACTCTGTCTCTGTTTCTCTATGTCTCTCTTTCTCTCAGTATCTCTATCTCTATCTCTCCCTGTCTTGGTTTTTCTGTCTGTGTCTCTGTTTCTCTTTGTCTCTATGACTTTGTCTCTCTGTCTGTTATTTTGTTTCTATGTCTCTCTGTATCTCTCTGTTCTCTATTTGTCTCTGTCTCTGTTTCTCTCTGTCTTTCTCTGTTTCTCTTTCACTCTTTGATCCTCTCTTTGTGTGTCTCTTCCTTTGTTTCTTTGTCTCTGGGTTTTTGTCACCATCCATGCCTGTCTCTATCTCTCTGTTTCTGTTTCTCTTTGTCTCTGTCTCTCACACTTCTATTCTCTTTGTCTCTGTTTCTCTATGTCTCTCTCTCAGTTTTTCTGTCTCTATCTCCTCCTGTCTCTGTGTTTTTTCTGTGCCTGTGTCTCTGCTTTTCACTCTATGACTTTGTCTCTCTATCTGTCTGGTTTTTGTCTCTATGTCTCTCTGTATCTCTCTATTTGTCTCTGTCTCTGTTTCTCTCTGTCTTGCTTTCTCTGTTTCTCTGTCACTCTTTGCTCTGTCTCTCTCTGTGTGTCTGTCTCTCTGACTTTGTCTCTTTTTCTCTGGGTGTTTGTCTCTATCCATGTCTGTCTTTACCGCTCTGTCTCTGTTTCTTACTCTTCTATTCTCTTTTTCTCTGTTTCTCTATATCTCTCTCATTGTCTTTGTCTCTATCTCTCCCTGTCTCTGTTTTCTGTGTCTGTGTCTTTGTCTTTATGAATTTATCTGTCTTTCTTTCTGTCTACTTTTCACTATCTCTCTCTTTTTGTTTTTGTCTGTCTCTGTTTCTCTCTGTTTCTCTTTCTCTCTTTTCTCTGTCTCTCTCATTTCTCTGTGTGTTTGTCTCTTTCTGTGTCAGTATCTTTCTCTTTGTCCCTGTCTTTGTTTCTCTGTCTTTCTTCTCTCTTTGCCTCTCTTTCTCTGTCTCTTTTTCTCTCTGTGTATCTCTCTATGTTTTGTGTTTGTCTATGTGTGTTTCTGTCTATCTTCTTTATGTGTGTGTATGTGTCTGTCTCTCTGTGTACTGTCTCTCTTTCTGTCTCATTCTCTCTGTTTTTGTCTGCATCGGTCTCTGTATCTCTCTGCCTCTGTCCCTCTATGTGTTCTATTTCAGTCTCTTTGTCTCTGTGTCTTTGTCTCTGTTTGTATGTCTGTCAGTTTCTCTTTCAGGTTCTCTCTGTGTCTCCCTCTATCTCTATGTTTTCTCTGTGTGTGTGTGTTTATCTCTGTCTCTGAATCTCTATCTCTCTCTATGTCTCTCTCTTTCCTCTCTATTTTTGTCTCTCCTCTCTTTGTCTCTGTCTCTCTCCTCTCTCTGTGAGGCAGCGGGATCTCATGGACACAACCTACCCTTGGACTCAGGAAGATTTGGGTTCCAATTCGTCCTCAGACTTTTCCCAGCTTCATTATCTCAGGCAAATCTCTGCACCTCCCTTGGAAGGATTTGGGCTCATGGCCTCTAGTGTTTCCTCTAGGGCTAAGTCTGTTGCTAGGAGACCCATTGAGTCACAATGAAGACCCTAAGGGATGACTGGGGGACACGGAAATGAGGCAGGAGGTGTAGACTGCACATGGGAGCAGTTTGGCAGAGACTGAAAGGGAAGAGGAGCAGCTTTTTTTGGATGGAGACCTAGGACAGAGATGGGGAACACGGTCCATTTTTCAGAACACTGACATTGGAGGTAGAGGAGCCGGATTCAAATCTCAGTTGGACTAAATACACTGACTCCGGCAGTCACCTCACTTAATCCAATATGAGCTTATTTATAAAATAATACAACATAATGACTCATTGAGTAAGCCAAAGGTCCCATATAAGTCCAACTTGGGATATTCTGTTGATCATTTTCTTTCCAAGGTAAGATACACTTAGGAAAATGATCAGCTGTTTTCCTTTTATTCATTTCTTCTGAGCTTTGCTCTTGTGGATGGGCAACAGGCCCGTCCCGACTGAAATCCGCTCCGTGCTGTCTCTGCTTCCATGGAATAAAACCATGTGGCCTTGGACCTTTTCTAGGCAAAGAATAGAACAGGAAACTGTATTGGGTGGGGGGACTTACTAGGAATACCGCCAACATCGGGGGGATACATCACTTCCCTTCTCTTCCAAAATCCAGCCTTTCCTTGGATGCTTTTCTGCTGGCTTCATGACCTTTCCATGGCTGGGAAGTGGCTCCTGTCAGTGAAAAGCCAGGAAATCTGGGATTTAAAAGGAGCCAGAGTGTAATACCAGAGTTTGGACACCGGATGGCCGACCAAATGTGTAATATCTGAGCTGGCCACAGGACTGCGCCCTTGTGATTAATAGGAAGCTTTCAATGGCAATTAATTGATGAAAAAGCAGTCACTTCAGGCCTAGTATTAGCCAGGCCCTACACTGAGTGCTGGGAACACCCAGACTAAAATGTAATAGCCCTATTGATTATTTATTTAATAATAAATAAATAGTCAATAGGGGGCAGCTAGGAGGTAAAGTGGATTGAGGACTAGCCCTGAAGTCAGGAGGACCGGAGTTCAAATGTGGACTCAGACACTTAACACTTCCTAGCTGTATGACCCTGGGCAAGTCATTTAACCCCTATTGCCTCAGCAAAATAAAATAAAATAAAATAGTCAATAGGATCTGTTAAAAACCATCAGTTAAGGGCAGCTAGGTGATGTAGTGGATAGAGCACCAGCCCTGAAGTCAGGAGGACCTGAGTTCAAATCTGGTCTCAGACACTTAAAACTTCCTAGCTGTGTGACCCTGGGCAAGTCACTTAACCCCAATTGCCTCAGCAAAAATGAAAAAAAAAAAAACAAAAAACACCAAACGAAAAAACAAAAAACCATCAGCTAGCCTCATATGTTATGGTGATAAACTGGAACCATTCCCAATAAGACCAGGGGTGAAACAAGGTTGCCCACTATTACCATTTGTATTCATATTGAATTAGAAATGCTACCTTTGGCAATAAAAGAAAAAAAGATTAAAGGAATTACAGTAGGCCATGAGGAAACCAAATTATCACTCTTTGCAGATGATATGATGCTATTCTTAGAGAATTCTAGAGAATCAACTAAAAACCTATTAGAAATAATCCACAACTTTAGCAAAGATTCAGGATACAAAATAAATCCATATAAATCATCAGCATTTTTAAACATCACTAACAAAATACAACAGTAAGAGATACAAAGAGAAATTCCATTTAAAATAACTGTCGATAGTATAAAATATTTGGGAATCTATGTGCCAAGGGAAAGTCAGGAACTATATGAAAACAACTAAAAAACACTTGTCACACAAATAAAGTCTGATGTAAACAATTGGAAAAATATCCAGTACTTTTGGATAGGTTGAGCGAATATAATAAAAATGGCAATGCTACCTAAATTAATCTATTTATTTAGTGCTATACCAATCAAACTCCCAGGAACTATTTTACTGACCTAGAAATAACAACAAAATTCATCTGGAAGAACAAAAGGTCAAGAATTTCAAGTGAATTAGTGGGGGAAAAAGCAAATGAAGGTGGTCTACCTGTGCCAATCTAACATATTATAAAGCAGCGGTCATCAAAACTATTTGGTAGTGGCTAAGAAACAGAGTACTTGATCAGTGGAATAAATTAGATTCACGGGACAAAATGGTCAATGACTGTAGTAATCTAGTGTTTGACAAACCCAAAGATCCCAGCTTTTGGCATAAGTACTCACTATTTGACAAAAACTGCTGGGAAAATTGGAAACTACTGTGGAAGAAACTAGGCATTGACCCACACCTAACACCATATACCAAAATAAGGTCAAAATGGATTCATGATCTAGACATAAAAAATGAGATTATAAACAAATTAGAACAAGGTAGGATGGTTTACCTCTCACACCTGTGGAGGAGGAAGGAATTTGTGACCAAAGAAGAACTAGAGATCGTCATTGATCACAAAAAAGATAATTTTAATTATATCAAGTTAAAAAGTTTTTGTATACATAAAACAGATGCAGACAAGATTAGAAGAGGAGCAATAAACTGGGAAAATATTTTTACATTCAAAGGTTCTGATAAAGGCCTTATTTCTAAAATATATAGAGAACTAACTCAAATTTATAAGAATTCAGGCCATTCTCCAATTCA
>JAJPUD010029060.1:0-14179 GCA_023553655.1 Myrmecobius fasciatus
GATCGGTGAATTCTTTCAATGCCAATTTTGCCTTCTGATTCTAAAACCTCAGGGCAATTGTCTTTCATGATTTCCTGGAAGATAGTATCCAGGTTCTTTTTTTCATCGTGGCTTTCAGGGAGTCCGATAATCCTTAAATTGTCTCTCCTGGATCTGTTTTCCAAGTCAGTTGTTTTTCCTAGGAGATATTTCATATTTTCTTCTATTTTTTCATTTTTTTGTTTTTGTTTAACTGATTCTTGAAGTCTTATTGAGTCATTTACTTCTATTTGTTCAATTTTAATTTTTAGAGTATTATTTCCTTCAGTTATCTTTTTTAGCTCCTTTTGTAGCTGGCCAATTGAATTTCTGGATTCAATGCATTCTTTTTCCATTTTGCCAGTTTTATTTTTCAGTGAATTGTTGTCTTTTTCCAATTCACCAATTTTGTTTTTCAGTGAATTGTTGTCTTTTTCCAATTCACCAATTTTGATTTTCAGTTCACCATTTTTATTTTCCAGTGAATTGGTGATTTTTTCCAATTCACCAATTTTGTTTTTCAGTGAACTGTTTTCTTTTTCCAATTCACCAGTCCTATTTTCCAGTTTTTGATATTTCTGTTGCCCTGATCTCAATTTATTTCCCCATTCTTCTTCTAGCTTTCTTTTGAGATTCTTAATGCAATCATCCAGGTAAGCCTTCTGAAAGGGAGACCAACTTAAGTCTGCCTTTGTGGCTTCATCTGGGATTGTTTTCATAATGTCAGGATCTGGGGACTGTTCTATTTTTTTCTCCGTAAAAGCTTTCTATGGTGAGAGCTCTCTTCTGCTTCTTGCTCATGATTTAAAGTTGGGATATTGGTCAAAACCAGAGAAAACTGCAACAATTTGTATTTGCCCTGGGGCAGTTTGCCGAGTTGACTTCTGGTCTGAGGCTGGTCGGGCTAGATTCGCACTAGGACCACGTTTTCAGCTGCTCTCGATCCACCCTTTTCCAAAGGCAGATCTGCCAAAGCACCTGCCCGCAAACAGAGCAAAATGGCCCAGGCGTCTCCCAGGGGCTTCCTGGGTGCCCAAAATCTGCCCCTCTATCGCAGCCCTGACTTCCGCCCCGGCTGGAGTCTGATCGCGACCAGCGGCCGATTTCCCCTGAGGCTAACCTTCTCCGGAGTTCTTTCACGGTAGATCTTTGATAGAAGTGCATTGTAGTCCAAATGCTTGGCGGTGCTCTCACTTAGAAACCAGTTGGAAGGCTTACTTTGTCTGGGTTTGAGGGAATATCCCAGGAGTTCACAGAGAAAGCTGTCCGCAGTTCGCCATCTTGGCTCCGCCCCCCTGTGGCCTTTCTTTCTATCCAAATAAATATTATATTAAATTTAAAATTTCCAAAAGGGCAAGAGCCATAGCTGTGTGGTTCATGTTGTATAGTATCTAGCAATATTAAGGTGTTTTAATCATTAATAAATTCTTCTGAAAGATTGCAATAGAACTAGGATGGGATGAATCACAATTTCTGCAGAAAATGAATTCAATAAATACTACTTTTTCTTGAATTAACATATTAATAAATATTGATTTTAATACTAACCTGTTGACCTCAGCACATAAAGACATAATTGGCAATTTTTTCTCCTGATACAAGCAGAATTATCACTCTTTAAAGGATATTTAAGGGGGGCAAAACCAAGAATGGCAGAGAGGAAACTCATCTTTATTTGAGCTCCTCCTGATGTCCCTCAGATCAACACCATATCAAACCTTTAAACTGGTTTTGGAGTGACAGAATTCAAGTATTTGGAGTACACAAATTTCTAGCAGAAGATATCTTCGAAGAACTTCAGAAAAGATCTGTTTCAATCAAATGGGTAGGGGAGAAAGAAGGGGGGAAAAGGGTCACATGGGAGAGGGGGAAGCTGCATGGCATAAGAACCCAGAGCAGTGTGGCATCCACCTGCCAGAGAATCTACTGAGAGGCTCTTAGCCAAAATACAGGAGCTTTGGCTACTCTGTCCTGGTTATAAGCCAGTAGATCAGCATCTTAGCTGTGAGACCTCCAACACAAATACAAAAGGCAAATCATGAGCCTCTGAACCCCAGATAAATAGGACTTGGCCATACCCACCCAGTACAGAAGGAAGCCAGCATTAACCCAGAACAGTCACTGTCACCTGTAAAAGAAACCTATAAAATCTCCCCTTTGCCTTAAGAGCAGACATCAAGCTTTAAAAAAAAAGTGAGCAAAAAAGCAAAACAAGCTCTGACCCTAGATAGTTCTAATGAAGAAAGAGAAGAACAGACCTCAAATCCTGAGGACACTAAAAGGAGATCATCTCCAGATGAAGTCCCAAAGGGTGATATGAAGTGGTCCCTATCAATCAAGGTTCTCTTGGAAGAATTCAAAAAGAATCTTAAAAGAAGGTTAGAAAATGGGGAAAGGTAGTGAGAACACTGCAGTAGGGATTGGAAAAGAAAACAAATTATCGGAAGGAAACTCCTTACAAAATAGAATTAGTACAATGGAAAAAGCATTAACTCATTACAAAACAAAAAAAGAAAACAATACCTTGAAAAACAGAATTTGTTAAATGGGGAAAAAATCCATTAAAAAAAACAACTCATTTAAAAATTCAATTGGTTAAATGCAAAAGGAGCTAAAAACGGTAACTAAAGAAAATAATTCACTAAAAATTACAATTGAACAAATGGAAATGAATGCTTCAATGAGACATCAAGAATCAGTCAAAAAAACACACACACAAAAAAAGAAGAAGAAGAAGAAAATATAAAATGCCTCTTTAGAAAAACAACTTACATGGAAAATAAATCTAAAAGAGACAGTCTAATTAAGAATTATTGGACTTCCTGAAAACCATGATGAAAAAAGAGCCTAGACAACACCTTTCAAGAAATAAATCAAGAAAAACTGCCCTGATACGTTAGAACCAGAGGGTAAAATAGCCATTGAAAGAATTCACTAATCACTTCCTGAAAGAGACCACAAAATGAAAACTCCAAGGAACACCATAGCTAAATTTCAGAATTACCAGATCAAGGAGAAAATATTGCAAGCAGCCAGAAGGAAACAATTCGAATATCAAAAAGCCACAATCAGGGTACCCAGGACCTAGCAGCTTCCACTTTAAAAGATCAAAAAGGCCTGGAATATGATATTCCAAATGAACTTGGATTGCAACCAAGAGTCAACTATCCAGAAAAATTAAGCATTATCCTTCAGGGGAAAAGATGGACATTCAATGAAACAGGTGAATTTCATTTATTTCTTATGAAGAGACTAGAGCTGAGTAGAAAATTTGATCTTCAAATACAGAACTCAAGAGAAGCATAAAAAGGTAGAAAGGAAAGAACTCTTGAGAACTGTATCTCTGCTATGGGTATATTTAGACGGTGCAGGTATAATTTGATTTTATTTTGATAATATAAAAAAAAACAAGAGGTAGAAAGGGGATTGTACTGGAAAAAGAGGGAAATGGAATTAAAATAGGGTAAATTATAATCTCATGATGAGGCAAAAAAGATTTGTCTAGAGGGAAGGAGGGGAAAGGTGAAAGGAAAGGGGAAGGCTAATAGAAGAAAAAAAAAAAGAAGCAGAATGGGGAAGGCAAAGAGATCTTAAAAGAAGGAAAGGGCCCCACATGTGCAAGAATGTTTGTGGCAACCCTTTTTGTAGTGGCTAGAAGCTGGAAACAATGGATGTCCATCAAATGGAGAATGGCTGAACAAATTATGGTATATGAATGTTATGGAATATTATTGTTCTATAAAAAATGACAAGCAGGATGATTTCAGAGAGGCCTGGAGAGACTTGCATGAACCGATGCTGAGCGAAATGAGCAGAACCAGATCATTATACATGGCAACAACAATACTATATGATGATCAATTCTGATGGACATGGCTCTTTTCAACAATGAAATGTTTCAAACCAGTTCCAATTGTTCAGTGAAGAAAGCCAAATACACCCAGAGAGAGGGACATGAAATGTGGACCACAACATAACATTTTCATGCTCTCTATTGATGTTTTCTTGCATTGTGTGTCCTTTCTCAGATTTTTTTTCTCTTGTAGATATTTTTCTTGCACAACAATGATAAGTGTGGAAATATGTATACATATATTCAATTTGTCAAGTATTTTAACATAAGTAACATGTAGTAGATTTCCTGCCATCTAGGGGAGGGGTGAGTACTGGGGGGGGGGGGATTTGAAACAGAAAGCTTTGTAAGGGTCAATGTTGAAGAATTACCCATACATATGTTTTGCAAATAAAAAGCTTTAATACAGAAAGAAAAAAAATTTTAAAAAAAGAAAAAAGAAAGAGGGAAGGGCTATTTGAGGGATGTGGTGGTCAGAAGCAAACTACTTGGGAGGAGGGAAGGGGGAAAGGAAAGAGAAAAGTATAATGGAAAAAATAAGATGGCAAGAAATACAAAATTAGTCATTTTAACGTGAATGTAAATGGGATGAACTCTCCTATAAAACAGAAGTGGACAGCACAATGGATAATAAGACAGAATACAATATGTTGTTTACCAGAAACACATTTAAATCTGAGTGATAAATACAGAGTAAAGGTAAAAGATGGAGAAAAATACCCTTCAGCTGAAGTAAAAGAAGCAAGGATAGTGATCCTGATCTCAGATAAAGCAAAAAGCAAAAATAGATCTAATTAAAAGGGATAAAGAAGGAAACTATATCTTGCTAAAGGGTACCATAGATAATGAAGTAATATTGATTCTAAATATATATGCACCAAATGGTATGGCATCCAAATTCCTAGATAAGTTAAGAGAGCTGCAAGAAATAGACAGCAAAATTATACTGGTTGAGGATCTCAACCTTGTTCTATTAGAACTAGATAAATTGAAACACAAAATAAACAAAAAAGAAGGAGGCAAATAGAATTTTAGAGAAGTTAGATATGGCAGCCTTTGGAGAAAACTGAATGGAGATAGGAAGGAATATACTTGTTTCTCAGCATTACATGGAATCTACACCAAAAATGACTATATATTAAGGGCATAACAAGCTAAAAATCAAATGCAGAAGGGCAGAAATAGTAAATGTGACTTTTTTAGACCATGTAATAATTATAACATGTGATTTACTGTAATAATTACATTACATAATAAATGGCCAGGGCAAAAAAAAGCCAAAAATTAATTGGAAACTAAATAATTTGATCCTAAAGAATGAGTGTGTGAAACAACAAATCATAGACATAATTGATAATTTCATTCAAGAGAATGACAATAATGAGACAACATACTAAAAATTTAAGTGACTGCAATGGCACACAATCAGGTGTCAGAGATAAGACTTCACCCCAAATCTTCTTGGTTCTAAGGTCAACTCTCTAGCTACTACTCCACATACCTCATATATATATATATATATATATATATATGTACACACACACACACACATACACACAAAATAAATGCAAGATATCTGGGAGATGGAGGTAGAGAGATACTAAAAACTATCAGTGGATTGGGAATGTAAGAAGGTGAACATTTGCTGATCTCTGAAGCAAACTAAGGATTATAAAAAGTGGTGGTGAGGAAATCCATTATAAATATTGAAGACAATTTATGCAAAGATATAAAGAGAAGTAATTCTTAGTGTGATGAACAACAAAAGGGACAGTTTGGCTGATCCAAAATGTGCATGAAATGGGAGTTATATGTAATAAGTCTGGAAAACATATTGGATCCTAGAGCAAGGGTTCTTATCTTGGAATTCATGAGATTGGCTTGATTTCTTTTTCCTTAAATAAGTGTTGTTTTTGTTAAGATAACTATTTCAATGTAATTAATTTCCTTTGTGTATGTATTCTATATTGCACATTTAGAAACACTGTTCTAAGAAGACATCTATAGGTGTCATTAGACTGTCAAAGGGATCCAAGAGACAAAAAAGGTTAAGAACCTCTATGGTAATATGGAATCATTGGAGTTTGTTGAGTAGGGGAATGCCAGATTAGATCTGTATACGAGAAGAACTTTAAAAAATATAATCCCTATCCTCAGGGAGCTTACATTCTAAAGGAGAAAAAAAATGCACCTAGGGGAGTGGTAACCAGGGAGGGCACTTTAGTCTGGAAAGTCAGACATGGCAAGTGGGACATGGAAGTAAAATAAGTAAACAGTAGCAAAATAGATTGATCATCACTCACATAAAATTAAGAGATTTGAGACAGGAAGCTGAATTAAGAGACCATTGTAACCATTCAGTTGAGAGATAAGGACCCAAACAAAAATAATAATGTAAGAGTGGAGAAAAGATAAATAGGATGAATGATGGAGGTAGAATCAAAATGAGTTGGCAATTGAGTGGATGATTAGGGTGCAGAGTGAGGCATTACAATGGCTTTAAGATTGTGCAACAGGGAGCCAAGAAAGAAGATGGTACTCTTGAGAATAAAAGAAAAATTAGGATGAAGAAAAGATATGAGGATAACAAAATTGAGTATTGGATACATTGAATTTGAGGTACTTAAAGGACACATTTAGTCCAAAATGTCCAAAAATCAGTTGGTGAAATGAGGGCTGTATAATTTATCTCAGGATCATAGACTGAGTGACCACCCAATATACTGGATAGAGATTTAGATTTGAAATTCCAGATTATAAACTTAGTATCACTCTGGCTATATTTAAACTTTATGAACCTCAATTTCATCATCAATAAAATAAAGGGATTGGACTCAATAGCCTCTAAGATGCCATTTCTAAATCTACAATTCTAAGATAATATGATTTAAGAGCTGAAAGCAATCTTAGAGGTCAAAGAACTTAAGGCTCTCATTGAACAAAAGAGGAAGCTAAGGCCTAAAGAATTTAAGTGACTTGCTCAGAATTTAGTGTCATCTATAAAGAGAGAACTTCCAGAGATAATGGGAGTTGATAAGGTCCTGGGGAAGAGAGATTGTGAAGAGAGAAAGAAGAGAGCAAGGAATCTGTCACTTTATCCTTAGAAAGGGTGGGACAATTTTTGATTTTTGCCCCTCCAAAGGTGATTCTGATATAATTATAACTCTGACTTCCTACTTTACCTAATGTTAAAAAATCAGGGGAGAACAATGAAACAACAAACAAAAGTGAATAATAGGAAAAAAAGAGGAAAAGGCAGTCTTCAGTCACCAGCATGAGGCACTGGCTGTAGGCTCAGCTACTAATGTCTGAAGTATCATTTTTCCAACAATAAGGATGTCATAATTCTTTTCAGCAGGAAAGAAAAGCTTAACCATTTTTGCAACATGGTAAAGCAGCCAATAGGAATTACCAACATGTCTTTTCCATCTCCATCTTTCTTTTTTTTTTATTTTGAAAAATAAAAAAGCTTTAATAAAGGAAAAAATCAAATATGCTAGAGCTACAGGTAGCATTTCATAAGACTAATCAGTGGTTTAAATAAAAGATGCAGATTCTGTAATACTGTATATCAACAATAATAATAAGTGTTGTGACAAAAATTTTATCCACAAAATTAAATATATTGAATGAAAAAATGAATAAAAAAATTGGCCTTCAATGAGTTTTCAGATTTTCGGGATTTTTGTCATAAATAACCCTGAACTCAATTGAAAATTTAACATATAAGAACCAACAACAAAATCTATTTTTAGGGAACTTAATAAGAATAAATTTTATATTTTAATTGTGGAAATGTAAGCCATATGTCTAAGATTGTCATTAGTAACTCGATATTCCAAACAAAAGATTGGGATAGAGTTGGATATGATTTGACTCTAAAAAACAAAAACATGTTCCCATTTCCATCTTTCTTGAAACTTCAAAACTATACCTAGTAAAATTACCCATATTACAGGGTTCACTATTTGGAAAGATGACCTTATTTGTCTTTTCCATAGTCAATATACTCTTTTTCACTGTCTGAGGTCAACAATCCAGGATAACTACAACTAAAATGCACACAATAGATTCTAAAGTTCTTAAGAGATATCTAGATAGTGTCCTTGTATTGGTTTTTCTGACCATTTTGTATTATATAAGAATATTTAAATGCTATATTAATCTTTTTATAGATTTTAACTCGCTGTTTTTTGCCTTGCCTAGATTTCCCTCTGTATCACTCCTCTTACCTCTCTTTATTCAGCCATCCCCTGAAACAAAGGCTTTTTTTTTTTTTTTTCCCAAGAAAAAGAGAAAATGAAAATTCAGGAAAGATCAGCCAGCACATTGAAAAGATCTAATGTTTTATGTGAATCATTAAATTTAGATTTGTTGTCATTTGTTGTTTTTGTTATTATGCTTCCCATTTTTACTGTGGTTATCTATATATATTGTTTTCCCAGTTCTGCTTATTCCATTTTGCATCAGTTCATATAAAATTTTCCAATGTTCTTCTGGATTATTATCCATTCTTATAATACTATAATATTCCATTATATTCAAGTACCCTACCACAATTTATTTGGTCATTCCCCAAACAATGGATATTTATGTTGTTTCCAATTTCTGGCTAGCACAGAAAGTTGTACTATAAATATTTTAGTGGCTAAATAATAATCTTAAGTTTTAAATTCACAAGAAACTACAAATATAAAACTCACATTTCATTTGCTCATAAGAATTAGAATTGAAAGGTACCTTTCAGAGCTCATCAGGTCCTACTTTCTCATTTTACAGAGAAGGAAACATGTCTCATCCATTGGACTTAGTAAGAATTATCAATATTTATCTATGCAAAAAGTATACATGCTTTAAAGGTTTACAAAAATAACCATTTTAGGTAGGCATTGCAAGCATATTGTCCCCATTTTATATAGAAGAAAATAGACTCAAAAAGTCAATGTGAAAGCCAGGATTCAAATCCATGTCTTCTGATTCAAAGACTGATCTTCCTAATATACAACTCTAAAAATTTTACCCAGATATGGTTTATAAGCACAGTAGCTTATCTGAAATGAGGCTTAGATTATATGACCTTTAAGGTTCCTTTCAAACATGATATGTTGAGATTCCCTATGGGTTGAATTTGAGTAAGTGTAATTTTTTTCCTGAATATTCTGGGCTAGTTATTGTGAAATTGTTAATGACATAACCTACATACTGACAACAAATATTCATCACTTTTACTCTAGATTAATCCTTTTAAGAATTTAAAAGCTTTTATTTGAACTTTCCTTTTATAAATCACACATGCATGAAAAGAAGTTTACACTTATTTCAAAACCTTAAACACAAGAGTAGAAAAATTCACTTCTTGTGAGGTCTATATGGTCCACATCCTATCAAAATTTCTGATACAATTCAAATACAGTATTATATAGGATAACACATTCAGCTTCATAATAACTCGTGGGAAACGGGCTGTCAAGATGGAAGAGTAGACAAGTCTTTGTCTCAGCTCTTCCTAGATTCTCTCAGACGAACACCAGATCAAGCCTCTAAATGGGTTTTGGAATGACAGAACCCCAAATGTTTACAGTGTAACAAAATTCCAGTAGAAGATATTTTGGAAAAACTTCAAAAAAGGTCTGTTGCAATTGGGCAGGGGGGAAGAAGGCCAGAGCAAGCACATCACAGGGACCCAGAACAGAGAGGGCTCTGAGTGGGAGAATCTAGTGGAAGACTCTTAACCAAAATACAATAGAATTGGCTACTTTGTCCTAGTTCAGAAGCCAGTGGATCAGCAAACTAGCTGTGAGACCTCCAAAAAAACTACAGAAGGAAAATACTGAGTCCCTGAACTCCAGCATAATAAGCGGGACTTGGCCACACCCACCCAGCATAGGAAGGAAGCCAGCAGCACTAACCCAAGCATGAAGCCCCCGTTGCCTATAGAGGAAGCTTAGGCAAATTATCCTTTGCCCTAAGACTTCAATCTTTAAAAATGAGCAAAAAAAGCAAAAAGAGCTCTGACCATAGATAGCTATTAGGGAGACAGGAAAGAACAGACCTGAAACCCTGAGGACACTAAAGGCAAAATGACTCCAGATGAAGTCTCAAAGGATGATATCATTGGTATTCATCTCACAAGGTTCTCTTGGAAGAATTCAAAGAAGATCTTAAAAGAGAGTTAGAAGAAAAAATAGGGAAAGGAAATGAGAGTTTTGCAGGAGAGTTTGAAAAAGGAAACACAGAAATTACCCAAAGAAAACTCTTTAAAAAATAGACATTTGGCATAAGGGAAAAAGAATTCAACTCCTTTAAAATGGATTTGGTAAAATGGAGAAAATAAAACAAACAAACAAACAAAAAATGAACAAAAATACTCATTTAAAAGTTCAATTGGCCAAATACAAAAAGAGGTAAAAAAGCTAAGTGGAAAAAATAATTCTTTAAAAATAAGAATTGAACAAATGGAATCAAATGACTCAATGAGACTTCAAGAATCAAACAACCCCCCCCCAAAAAAAAATTTAAAAATAGAACTAGAGAATGTAAAATATCTCAATGGAAAAACAACTGACCTGGAAAATAGATCCAGGAGAAACAATCTAAGAATTACTGGACTACCTGAAAACCACAATGAAAAAAAAAAAAAAGAGCTTATATAAAATCTTTCAAAAATCATCACAGAACATTGCCCTGATGGCCTAGAACCAGAAGATAAAATAGTCATTGAAAGAATCCACTGATCACTTCCTGAAAGAAAGCACAAAATGAAAACTCCAAAGAATATTATACCTAAATTTCAAAATTATCAGATCATGGAGAAAATAGTGCAAGTAGCCAGAAAGAAATAATTCAAATATCAAGGAGTCACAATCAGGATTACCCAAAATCTAACAGCTTCCACTTTAAAGGATCAAAGGGCCAGGAATATGATATTCCAAAGGGCAAAGGAACTTGGATTGCAGCCAAGAATTAACTATCTAATAAAATTAAGCATTATCTTTCAGGGGAAAAAATGGACAAAGAGGGGAATTTCATTTACTTTTGATGAAAAGATCAGAGCTGATCAGAAAATCTGATCTTCAAATACAAAACTCAAGAGAAGCATAAAAAGGTAAAAAGAAAAGGAAAAAATCTTTTGGGTTTTTTTTCTTTTTTTTTTTTAAGGTTAAAAGCTTTACATTCCTATATGGGAAGTCGTTTAACTTTTGAGAACTGTGTTTTTGTTAGGGGTATACTTAGAGGGTATAGATGTAACTTGACTTTATTATAATAATAAAAAAGAAATGGGGTGGAAAAGGGATTGTACTAGAAAAAGATGAAAGGGTTGGTAAAATGGGGTAAATTACATCACATAAAGAGGTTAAACAGATCTATTACAATTAAGACAAAAAGAAAGGAGTTGGATGAGCATTGTGTGAACTTTAATCTCATGAGATTTGACTCAAAAACAGAATATCAGACATATTTATTTGGCTCACAGAGAAACTTGTCTTACCAGATAAGGAAGTAGGAAAGGAAAGGGGGACGCTAACAGAAGGAAGAATAAAAGTAGTAGGACAAAGTTCTAAGGGGAAGGTGTTGTAAAAGAGGAATGCTGTTTGAGGGAGGTGGTAGTCAGAAGCAAAATACAGGGAAGGAGGAAAGGGGGAAAAGAAAGAGAGAAGAACAACTTGGGGAAAATAAGATGGTGGGAAATGCAGAGTTAGTAAATTTAACTGTGAATGTGAATGGGATGAACTCTCCCATAAAATGAGCAGACTGGATTAAAAGCCAGAATCCTACAATATGCTGTTTACAAGAAACAAATTTAAAGCTGAGCAATAAATACAAAATAAAGTTAAAAGGCTGGAGCAGAATCTATTACACTTCAGCTGAAATAAAAGAAGCAGGGGTAATGATCTTGATCTCAGATCAAGCAAAAGCAAAAACAGATCTAATTAAAAGAGAGAAGGAAGGGAACTACATTTGGCTAATGATTATCATAGATAATGAAGTAATATAGTCACCAAGTAATATAGCATACAAATTCCTAGAGAAGAAGTTAAAGAGTGTTTCAAGAAGAATTATATAGCAAAACTATACTAGTGAGGGATCTCAACCTTGCTCTGTCAGAACTAGATAAATTGAAATACAAAATAAACAAAAAAGAAATTAAGAAAGTAAATAGAATTTTAGAAAAGGTAGGTATGATAGATCTTTGGAGAAAATTTAATGGACAGAGAAAGGAATATCTTGGCATTACATAGAACCTATACAAAAACTGACCAGGTACTAGAACACAAAAAGCTAAAAATCAAATGTAGAAAGAGAGAAATAGTAAATGCATCTATTTCAGATCATGATGCAATAAAAATAACATGTAATAAAGACCCAGAGAAAAAAAATAACAAAAATTAATTGGAAACTAAATAATCTAATCCTAAAGACTGAGTGGGTGAAACAACAATTCAGAGACACAATTGATAATTTCATCCAAGAGACTGACAATGAGAAGTACCAAAATTTATGGGATGCAGCCAAAGCAGTTCTTAGGGGAAGTTTTATATCTCTAGATGTTTACTTGCATAAAATAGAAAAAGAAAAGATCAATGAATTAGGCATGCAACTAAACAAGTTAGGGAAAAAAAATCTTAAACTCCCAATTAAATACCAAATGTGAAATTTAAAAGAAGAGATTAACAAAACAGAGTAAAAAAAATGATTCTGAATTAATAATAAACAAAACTAAGAGTTAGT
Organism: Myrmecobius fasciatus; assembly: GCA_023553655.1. Classification (NCBI taxonomy): domain Eukaryota; kingdom Metazoa; phylum Chordata; class Mammalia; order Dasyuromorphia; family Myrmecobiidae; genus Myrmecobius; species Myrmecobius fasciatus. The sequence goes on from JAJPUD010029060.1 coordinate 12,602, forward strand.
TTTATGAAAAAAACCAACAAAAGAGATAAGCTTTTAATTACTTTGATTAGAAAAAGGAAAGAAGAAAATCAAATGGCTAGTATCAAAAATGAAAAGAGTGAACTTTCCACCAATGAAGAAGAAATTAAGAACAATAATTAGGAACTATTTTGCCCAACTGTATGCCAATAAATCTGATAATCCAAGTGAAATGAATATTTACAGAAATATAGATTGCCCAGATTAACGGAGGAGGAAATAAATTACTTAAATAGTCTCATTTTAGAAAAAAGAAAATGAACCATTAATTAATTCCCTAAAAAAAATCTCCAGGGCAAGATGAATTTACATGTGAATTCTACCAAACATTTGAAGAACAATTAATTTTAATACTATGCAAACTATTTGGAAAAATGGGGAAAGAAGCAATCCTACCAAATTCCTTTTATGACACAGATACAGTGTTGATACCTAAACCAGGCAGGATCAAAAAAGAGAAAGAAAATTATAGATCAATTTCCCTAATGAACATTGATGCAAAAAACTTAAATGAAATATAAGCAAAGAGATTATAGCAAGTAATCACCAGAATAATACACTATGAACAAGTAGAATTTATGTAAGGAATGCAGGGCAGGTTCAGTATTAGCAAAACTTTTAATATAATTGACTATCTCAATAATCAAAATAATCAAATTAACAGAAATCATCTGATTATCTCAATAGATGCAGAAAAAGCATTTGACAAAATCCGACATCCATTCCTATTAAAAACACTAGAGAGCATAGGAATAAATGGAGTTTTCTTTAAAATGATCAATAGCATCTATTTAAAACTATCAGCAAGCATCATATGTAATGGGGATAAATTAGAAGCATTCCCAATAAGATCAGGCATGAAACAAAGTTGTCTACTATCACCATTACTATTCAATATTGTTTTAGAAAGGTTAGCTTTAGCAATAAGAGAAGAAAAAGAAATTAGAGTAGGTAACAAAGAAACAAAATATCACTATTTGCAGATGATATGATGGCATACTTAAAAGATTCCTAGAGAATCAACTAAAAAACTACTAGAAACAACAATATCAGCAAAGCTGCAGGATACAAAATAAATTCACATACATTATCAGTATTTTTATTACCAACTAAGTCCTTCAGCAAGAGATATAAAGAGAAATTCTATTTAAAATAACTATAGTTATGAAATGACCAACAGGAGGATTTCAGAGAGGATTGGAGAGACTTGCATGAACTGATGCTGAGTGAAATCAGCAGAACCAGGAGAACATTATACACAGCAACAAGACTATATGATGATCAATTTTGATGGACATGGTTCTCTTCAACAATGATGTGATTCAAACCAGTTGTGCTGCGATGAAGAGAGTCATATACATCCAGAGAAAGGCCTGTGGGAACTGAGAGTGAACCACAACACAGCATTTTAACGCTTTCTGTGAATATTTCCATGCATTCTGTTTTACTTCTTAGGTTGTTTTTTTTTCTTCTTCTCTTTCTAGAGCTGATGTTTCTTGTGCAGTAAGATAACTGTATAGATATGTATACATGTATTGTATTTGTCATATAATTTATCCT